>CAUYRH010053253.1:0-10976 GCA_963574655.1 Perodicticus potto
TCAAGCTGTCACCCTGGGCAGAGTGCCGTGGCATCACAGCTCACAGCAACCCCCAATTCCTGGGCTCAAGCGAGTCTCCTGCCTCCGCCTCCCAAGTAGCTGGGACCACAGGCGCCCGCCACAACGCCTGGCCATTTTTTGGTTGCAGCCATCATTGCTGTTTGGCGGGCCTGGGCTGGATTCGAACCCGCCAGCTCAGGTGTATGTGGCTGGCGCCTTAGCCACTTGAGCCACAGGCGCGGAGCCTTTTTTTTTTTGAGACAGTCTCACTCTGTCATCCTGGCTAGAGTGCAGCAGCATCATCACAGCTAACTGCAACCTCAAACTCCAGGGATAAAGTGATCCTCCTGCCTCAGCCTCCTAAGCAGCTGTGACTATAGGCGTGTGCTGTCATGCTTGGCTAATTTTTCTATTTTTTGCAGAGATGGAGCCTCACTCTTGCTCAAGCTGATCTCAAACTGGCTACTGTATTTAACTGTGCAATAGAAGGTAAGACTGATCCAAGAATAATTTTCAGGGTTTATATTTTATAATAATAATGTATTACATAGTTACATTTATATACACATTTGTGTGAGTATTCTTCATCTATAAAGTATGTCTTATCTCATAGTTATCTTTGCTTGTTTTCTCTACACCCCAAATATCATAATTCTTTGAAAGTGCATGTGAAAACCATAAATAACTCAAGTAACAGTTTTTCTTCTCAATTTACTTAAGATACTTAGAATTAATTAGTTTTCTTAAAAGTTTTAGAAAAATAAACATAAAACACTAAAAGATTATCTCTGCATCAGTGCCATGTCCCTGATGTAAGTTATTGCATTTCTATGATATTATTATTGTGGACCAATAAAGCTATTATCTAGACTGAAATTCATTCACTGATAAAATCAGGCTACCAATTTTAGAGAAAAATGCATAACCATTTTCTTAACTAATTTAAGAGAACAATAAAGCTCTTCAAATATGATAATAGTTTATGATTTTTTAAAAAAGTTTAATTAAAATAATAAAAAACTTACTAATGTAAAAAGAATTCAACAACAGATTCTTACTGAATGTCAAAGTGCAAAGAAAATCAAAACATTAAAAACATGTTTTTTTACAAGCACGAAGGTTAAAGAACTCATTATACATGTATATAGAGTGGACATAAAGTTTGTGTGCAATTTAAAAATAGTTTAATATAGTAAATTGCACACAAACTTCATGTCCACCCTGTATAAATAAGATATACATCAGTTACAATTTTCAGATTTGTAGCACTCCACAATATAATTCAGGTATGTTTTATTGATTTGGAAAGTACAGACTGACTTTTGTTAGAAACAAATATTTCTCACATAGTTCTGACTTTTAAATGTTAATACTAAGACTGTATTTATATGACAGCAGCAAAGAAAAGCTGATCTAAATTCAGTATTAAATACAGGTTAGAGGGATTATATCTGAAAAGAGGATACTTTAGGCATGAATATATATATATATATATATATATATATATATACACACACATACATAAATACATACACATATGTATTGTACAGCTTAAGGAGCTAGGGAAAGAACTAGAAAATACACATGACAAATTTTAACTTGTGGTGGGGCTTAAAAAAACCAAATTCTTAACCATTATGAAAAAAAGAGAAAGTCCACACAAATGGAATCAGATAGCATTATTATCTAATTGGTTATTTAGAATTAATACTATTTGGAGCTAGAGACATGAAAAAAGAATCAACCTAAAATAAAAATATATTTTTTACATTTACATAATACTCACTAATTAGACCTTAATGCAACCACTTGCTTATAGGTGTACAATTTATGTACTGGGACAAAAACTTGAAATTTGAAAAACATTTCCATGTTTTTTTTTTAATAGATGTGAACTTTCTAATGCAAATTTATACTGGTTAAAAGTCAGAACATGTTACACTGAAACTAAAAAAAAAAAAAAAAAAAAGAAAAATTATAGAGAAGGAAGCTGTCCATGGGTGTCGACTCTCCACTGCTCCAAACTGTATTAGGAATGGCCTCTCTCAAGTTTATTCCTGAAACTTACATTCAGGTTTAATTCCTCCAAGTCTTGGTAACTATTAGTTCACTGATTCAAAAGATCATTGATTCAAAAAATATTTATTCAGAACTTACAATGTGTTTATGATATTTTCTTAAATATTCTCCAGCTATACTTCCTGTTAGCTCATAGAGAAATATAAATAATACAAACACAAACTTTTCTTTTTGCCCTATTTATTGAGCCTTGTTGAAAATTAAAAGGTAATTATATCCAGAAAAACAGAACTGAATTATTTGCTTTAGGCAGATTATAGACAATATGCTGCGTTCATCAAGGGAGCACTAGAAACCCATGTGCTGTAGCTGGTGTTTAAGTGAGCACAAAGATGAACGTGCTCAGCCCCTTTCCGTCTTCCTCATATCCCATTTGTTAACACTGCTAATTTCAGAATTTCTTATGTAAATCTGAACAGAGATATTTCAAGGTAATAATTTGTTTTCTCTGAATACAACATATACTTTCCACTGATTGATTCTATAAGAGTTGTGCCAGCTTATAATTCACATTGAGCTTATTTCCTGGCATCATTCTGTGTAAAAGCTGTAACCTACTAGGAATCTAACGGAATTACAGTGTTTAGGTGTAAAAACAGTGGTTACTAGACTCTGGTCTTTACGGTTTGCTAGCATGCCTATGACTTATGGAAAGTACTAATTAGCAGTACCAAGTTCTCTGAGTTCTTCACAATTTATTCATCCACTCAACAAATACTTATTAGTTGTTTACAACTTGTCAGGTTTAGGGCTAAGTACTAGGGATAGAATCATGAGTAAATATACCCAGTACCTATCTGTCTTATAGTATTGTCTCTGTCCTCTCTCCAGACTGACAATAAAAAAAATGAAATCATAACAAACAAATGTAAAATTGTAACTGTGACATGTGCTATAAAGATGGGCATGTGTTACTTTGAGAACCAAAATTGGGGGATGTGACTTAGGGATGTCAGGAAAGCCATCCCCGAAGAAACGGGGTTAAAGTTGAAAGCTCAAGGATGAACAGGAGTTAAAAGGGGGAAGATGGAAGGGAAAAATACCCCAGAGAGAAGAGTTTATGCAAGACCTTATGAAGCAATTAAAAGACAGCAATTAGAGCTAAGCAGTAAGAAGGAGGGAATATAGCTCAGAATAGCGAGGGGCCATATCGCGAAGGACTTTATAGGCTGACCCTGTAAGGATTTTGATCGTAGCTTAAGTATTGAGAAAGTTGTTAAAGGGGGCATGTGATCCTATTTACATTTTGTCCTAACTCACTGAGGTACACACAGTAGCCTGGAGACAGCACAAAGTGGGCTACCATGGTTGTCCAAATTGGAGACAATAGAGTTTTCCTGGTTATAATGGTCCGAGCAAAAAAAGATGAAGAATCTATTAACAGTGGGTAAAGAGTAACACATATAAAGATTATTGTGGGCAGTGGGAAAATCCATTTTGGGGGTTTTACCTATTGACCCCTATGGATAGAAGGTTGTACCTCATTGGTATATATGGAGCCCGTATATAGGCATATAGGTAACATAGACTCAATGGTTACATTTTAATATCTATGTCACTCATGTACCTTTACCATTCCCCTAGTCTATCATTAACAACAATAACATACATTCAGTACCTACTGTAAACAGGAGATTGTGCTAGCCTTTAGAGTTGTAAAGAAATATTAGAAATAGTCCTCATCCTCAAAAGGCATACGCTCTAGTTAACAGAAAGGACTTAGCCACCCAAAGCAAATAAATCACTAGGTCTTCTGCAGACCACTGCAAGGTGGAACTCATGTTGCCCCTATTACAAATTGGCTTGCTGATAAGTTTTAAAGCATGCTTGGTTTATTGTATTCATTCTAAACATTAGAACTGTGAGAAGGTTTGGTTGCTTTTTAAAACAGGAAAATCAGGTTTCTGTCTTATCACGGACGGGTGGGGGGGGAATAATGTAATGAAGAATAATAAAATACATGTATTTTAAAAAAAAAAAGAATAACAAAAAAAATAGATATATAAATAGAATACAATTTACTTTAAAATACATAATAAATAGAATATAAACGAAAACACATTAAGTGAAAAGAAAAAAAGAAAACGGAAAAATCAGGTTAATATTGGAACTACCCTCTGACTCTGGCCAAGAGAGATTCTGAGAGGATGAATTCGATATAATGTAATAAAAGGAAAGTAAGAAAAGACAGCTGAAGAATATATTTCTGAGTAAAACAAGTCACAAATGAATATATGTAGAATACTTCCATTTTTAAAAGTTTAAAACTAGGCAAAATCAAATTACACAGTTTAGCAGTACACAGTAAGTGGGTTAAATTTAAAGAAAAGTAATTAAATAATGTATTTTCTCCTTTTCTTTATATTTAAAACCTTAAAATCAGGATCCTGGATACTCCTAACAGGAGGGGGAAGGTTGCTGCTGAGGGAGATACACAGGGGCTTCTTGGCAATTTTCTATTTCTTGACCTGGGTGGTGGTTTTTACACAGGGGTTTTTCCTTTTAATTATTCTCTAAGTTATATATTAAAATGTACATGTGTATATATCATGCATACTTCTTCATATGTTATATATTTACAATAAGGATGCTTTTCACAAAAGGGTCAACATTTATCAAGTTCCTACTACTGTTGCACGTTATACTAATCCCTAGGGATATAACAATGACAAGACAGAAATAGTTCCTGTCCTTGTGATGCTTATTATTTAGGGGAAGAAACAGGTAGGAAGGAAAAAATCTTATGCATAATTGTTTAATTACAACTCTGATAAATGGGACAAAGTACAAACAAACACAAGGTGTTATGAGATCATAAAGAAAAGTCCCAAGTTTTTAGTGGTGGCGGGTTTAACATGAAGGGAGTAAAGGGTATCTTGTAGAAGGAACACCTAAGTGGGAACACGCAGGGTGAAGGAGAGTTAGATGGAGATGAGGATGCTATGGGCAGGAGTTTCTGGGTGGCGGAATAGCACATATAAAGGCCCTGAGGCACAAAAGAACTTAGCATACAGTGGAAATGCACAGGACTCAACCTTACCCTTCTAACTTTCTTGTTTTTTTTTTTTTTGAGACAGAGCCTCAAGCTGTCACCCTGGATAGAGTGCTGTAGCATCACAGCTCACAGCAACCTCCAATTCCTGGGCTCAAGCGAGTCTCCTGCCTCCACCTCCCAAGTAGCTGGGACTACAGGCGCCCCCACAACGCCCGGCCATTTTTTGGTTGCAGCCGTCATTGTTGTTTGGTGGGCCGGGCTGGGTTCGAACCCGCCAACTCAGGTGCATGTGGCTGGCATCTTAGCCCGTTGAGCCACATGTGCCAAGTCCAAAAGCGCATACTTTTAAGTGTTTGCCACATGGTCAGAATTTTAACATTTGCCATTGTTACATTGGTTATCTGAAAGGTCAGTGAATAACCATCAAAGCCAGGATTCAAATCCAAGCTCACCTAACCCTGAAAGCTGTTAACTTTGGGATTAACTATTTCCAACTGACCTGGATTCAATGAATTTCTTTTTTTTTTTTTGGAGACAGAGTCTCACTTTCTCGCTCTAGGCAGAGTGCTGTGACATCAAAGCTCACAACAACCTTCGACTCTTGGGCTCAAGCGATTCTCTTCCCTCAGCCTCCCAAGTAGCTGGGACTACAGGTCTCTGCCACAATGCCTGGCTATTTTTTTGTGTTGTTGCTTAGCAGGCCGGGCTGGGTTTGAACCCACCAGCCCTGGTGCATGTGGCCAGCACCCTAACCACTAAACTACAGGTGCCAAGACAGGACTGTTAATTTTCAAAGCAAAAGACTTTTCAGATGTGATTAAAGATCTTCAGATGAGATTAACCTGAATCATCCCAGTGAGCCTAATATAATCAAAGGACCTTTTAAGAAAAACCTAGGATGAGTCAGGGAGGAAGCAATGTCAGGACAGAAGTAGAGACTCGACTTACGAGCCATAAAGAATGAAAAAGGATTAAAACACATCACAATTATTTCCCACTCTCCTAAAAAGATCAAACACCACAAGGTGCTAAATGCTCTGGACGGCTCTCCGCCTCTTTCAGCCCTATGGTCAATGTTCCAGCCGTGCTAGTCTTCCCTTAGTTCCTGTACCCATCAAGCCTACTGACCACCACATAGACATTTTTTTGTGAACTATTTAATTGAATAGCCATATGAGAATCATTGGTATCTTAAAAATTTTCATATTAATACGAGAGTACATCTGACTAGGTTACACTGTTTGCCTTCGTAAGGTAAAGTGCAAGTTGTGGTTGCGTCCTTCATCCAGGAAGTGTGCCGTATATCCCACTGTGCTCACGAGGTGGGAGCTTACCACACCCCCCCTTCTTCATTTTAATTGAGTTTTTCCCTCATGTGGGCCTGTGGTTGTTAATCTACTGGCGTCAACTAATACTGAGTACATGGGATGCTTGATTTTCCATTCTTGTGATACTTAGGAGAATGTTCTCAATCCGTCCAGGTTGTTATGAATAATAAACACTCTCTACCTTTGTATGGCTATGATAGTATGCCATGGTGATTTTTACTAAAGTGTACAAACATAAAATATACACACATGCATGTGAACGAATCTTAAAAGAGATACAGTTCAGTGTCACAGTGAACACACTTGTATAACTGCTAGCCAGGTTAAGAGATAGACCACTCCTAAGGGAACTCCATCACGTCCTTTCCAATCACTAAGTTTCTCCACAGAAGGCTATCCTTATTCTGTCCATCACCATATATTAATTTAGCCTGCTTCTGAAATTTAAATATTGGAAATTTTCTGTATCTGGCTTTCCCTCCCTTCTTTCCATGAATATTCTTTTCATAAAATTTGTCCATGTTACATGTATCGTCAAGTTCAACCTTTATTTTCACTGCTGTATTCTATTCAAAAAAAAAAAAAATGAAAAAGGAGTGATTTTCTTTGGGAGACACATCTCATTTGAGTTAGGTACAGTGGCTATACCTAGTACCTATGATCTCAGCTACTAGAGAAACTGAGGAGGGAGGATTGCTTGAGCTCAGGAGTTTGAGACCCACTCCAATGAACGAATGAAGAAGCCACAAGCAAGGAATATGGGTGGCCACCAAGCAAAAGTGGAAAAAGGTAAGGAAACAGATTTGCACCTCAAGAGTCTCCAGAAGGAAGCAGTCCTGCCCTCTTTAACTGCTAAAATGCATTCTGAACTTCTTCCAAAACTGTAGGATAAATGTGTTGTCTTAAGGCAGAAATTGCAAAATTTATTACAGCAGCATTGCACAGATGCACCAGAGCTGTAGGAACCAAGTATACTAGAGAAGTGGCCATCTCAGAGGTGACCAGTCAACCGTCTCTTCACTACCTTGGTGCTTTGAATAGCCAGGGACCTTGGCAAACCCTGAGATACTAAAACTGGGAGCTCTGCTTCAGTTTTCTACTACACATAATGTCCTCCAAAACTTAGTGCAGTGGTTCTCAACTTTTCTAATGCCATGACCATTTAATACAGTTCATGTTGTGGTGACCCCAACCATAAAATTATTTTTGTTGCTACTTCGTTAAGTGTAATTTTGTTACTGTTATGGATCATAATGTAAATATCTGATATGCAGGATGGTCTTAGGTGACCCCTGCAAAAAGGTCGTTTGATTCCCAAAGGGGCCATGACCCACAGATTGAGAACCCTTAAGTGTCTTGAAGCAAGTCATCTTACCATCTCTCAAAGGTCTGTGGGTCAGAAATTCAGGCGTATTTTTAACTTTTACATTTATGGACATTTTATATAGTTGTATAACTACACTTTAAGAAATGATTTTTATAGGCTTGGCACTGTAGCTCAACGGGCTAAGGCACCAGCCACGTACACCTGAGCTGGCGATTCGAATCCAGCCCAGGCCCACCAAACAATGGTGCCTGCAACTAAAAAAAAAAAAAAAAAAAGAAAAGAAATAGCCAAGCATTGTGGCAGGCGCCTGTAGTCCCAGCTACTTGGGAGGCAGAGGCAGGAGATTCACTTAAGCCCAGGAATTGGAAGTTGCTGTGAACTGTGATGCCACAGCACTCTACCCAGGGTGACAGCTTGAGGCTCTATCTCTAAAAAGAAAAAAAAATGATTTTATAGTCTTCTGCAATTTTTTCCTAAAGGCAGACTGCCACATGCAGCATCTCATTTGGATGTGTCGAGTCTTGGAAGCTTGTGAACCTTGAAAGCTTGTTTGGAGGTTCTAGCAGTGGAGCGCAGCTACTCGTATACCCTTGATTGAAGAACAGTCATCCTCTATCGGGGAAAGTCGGCCTCTTCAACTGAGCCCAGTTTCAGGAGGGATGCACATGGAGTGGTGAGGGAGGAAGGGGACGCCCGCCTAGCCAGCCGGATCAGCTGAATCAACCTTGGTGATCAATGGGGTGAGAGATGTCCCAGCCAGATGTGACATCCAAGTGCAATTTGGTTTTTAAAATAATCTTTGTTATAAAAAACTTTTACGTGCTTATAATTCTGTGGGTTACCATTTTTGGTTGGGCTCTGCTGGTTTGGCTTACCTATTCATGTGGCTGGCTGGCCAGCCTAAGGTGGCCTCACTTATAGGTGGTGACTGGAGCTGCCTCTTGCAAGGTGGGGCCTTCTCCATATGGTCTCATTTGTCCTCAGGGAAGTGAACCTTGGTTTCTTCACAAGGTTGTAGCAGTGTCCCAAGAGGGCAAGAATGGCAACAGCACAGGGCCTAGGCTTATGTGATCCACATACATCATTTATGCTATTCTTTTTTTTTTTTTTAAGAGACAAGAATCTCACTTTGTCGCCCTTGGTAGAGTGCCATTGCTTCATAGCTCACAGCAACCTCCAGCTCCTGGGCTTAGGCGATTCTGTCTCAGTCTCCCAAGTAACTGGGACTACAGGCGCCTGCCACAACGCCTGGGTATTTTTTTGTTGCAGTTCGGCGGGGCTGGGTTTGAACCCACCACCCTCGGTATATGGGGCCAGTGCAGTACTCATTGAGCCACAGGTGCCATCCCTATGCCATTTTTTTTTTTAAGACAGTTTCACCATGTCACCCTAGATAGAGTGCAGTGGCCTCACAGCTTACAGCAACCTCAAACTCGTGGGCTTAAGCGATTCTCTCACCTCAGCCTCCCAAGTAGCTGGGACTACAGGAGCCCACAATGCCCAGCTAGTTTTTTTTTTTTTTTTGGTAGAGACAGAGTTTTACTTTATTGCCCTCGGTAGAGTGCCGTGGCATCACATAGTTCACAGCAATCTCCAACTCCTGGGCTTAGGTGATTCTCTTGCCTCAGCCTCCCGAGTAGCTGGGACTACAGGCGCCCGCCATAACGCCCGGCTATTTTTTGATGCAGTTTGGCCAGAGCCAGGTTTGAACCCACCACCCTCGTTATATGGAGCTGGCGCCCTACTCACTGAGCCACAGGCACCGCCTCTAGTTTTTTTGTTTTTAAAAGGTGTCATTTACTGGCATGGGCCAAGTTCAAACCCTCTAGCCTGATGTGGATGGCACTGTAACCACTGTGTTATGGGCACTGAACCACTTATGCCATATTCTATTGGCCAAAACAAGTCAAAAGAGGTGGTATCTGTTTGATTCCACTTTTGGAACAAGGCAAAGGAACTAGCGCAGTGGTTCTCAAACTAGGATCCATATAAATGGCCCCAACATCTCGACAAATGATGTATAAAACAGTTTGATAGTAATTATCTTTTAACTCAAGTATAGAACAGAGCTTTCTAGGAGGATACCATAACATTAAATGCTACAGTAGCAGATATGACAAACTATTATCCAAATATTAAAAGAAATTTGGGGCTTGGTGCCAGTAGCTTAGTGGTTAAGGCGTCGGCCACATATACCAGGGCTGGTGGATTTGAACCCAGCCTGATAGACAAAAAAAAAAAAAAAGGCTATTGTGGCCAGTGCCTATAGTCCTAGCTACTTGAGAGCTGAGGCAAGAGAATCACTTAAGCCGGAAGAGTTGAGGTTGCTGAGCTGTGACACCACAGCACCCTATCCAGGGCAACAGCTTGAGACTGTCTCAAAAAACAAAAACAAAGGATTTGTTTCAAAACTGCAATATGGGGTGGTGCCTATGGCTCAGTGAGTAGGGCACTGGCCTCATATACCAAGGGTAGCAGGTTCGGACCCAGCCCCAGCCAAACTACATCAAAACTGCATTATGGGGTTGGGCCCAGTGGTTCACATCTATAATCCTAATACTTTAAGAGGTTAAAGGTGGGGGCAGAAGGAGTGCTGGAACCCAGGAGTCCACTACACAGCCTGGGTAATAGAGCAAAACTCACTTACTCTTACTTTTTTTTTTCTTTTTCCTGCAGTTTTTGGCCGGGGCTGGGTTTGAACCCACCACCTCTGGCATATGGGGCCGGCGCCCTACTCACTGAGCCACAGGCGCCACCCCACTTGCTCTTACTCTTAAAAAAGAAAAAGAAAAAAAAAAAAAAGGAAAGAGAAAAGGGATGTAAGAGTTTGTGTTCTGAGGAAGCCATGGTTGTTTCTCCCCCATATTTGGTAGGATGAATGAGAAAATGCCACTATTTATATTGGCAGAGGATGGGTAAAAAGCTAAAAAGTCAGACACTAGAATAAATCTGAAGCTTAAAATGCTACTTCTAAGCTGACAAGGAGCAGGCTCTACTGCAGACACCAAGTCCTTCCAATCCCCTTTCTTTCCAGTAGAAGCAAAAGCCCCAGGAAGCTGGCAAGGGCAAGCTACAGCTCCAAGCAGATAAGACTAAAAGAGCCAGAAACAAAAATCTATTAGCCATTTAATTAGGTTCTTTTTAAGAAATTTAAAACACCATTTTGTGAGGGTAAGCTCCATTTGTCAGGGCAAACACGCATCGCAGGTAGCCCTGGAGCTGAGGAATAGCCTTGATTTTCGGTAAA
>CAUYRH010053255.1:0-27735 GCA_963574655.1 Perodicticus potto
GGGAACCCCTACTGCAGCGACGCCAACCAGTGTCCCCTTGTATCACTGCACAGGCCATTTCAGTTTCTTCCCGAAGTACCGCCAGGGTAGCCGGTCTTCTGTGGTACAGCACATGCTTTAAGGTCCCCATAGGTGGAAGCCAAGGGGGTTAAGTCAGCAGCACGTGGGGACGGCGCACCTCTTCGTCCCATGGTCCTATCCAGTGTGTTGGCAAATTCTCCCCGAGGTCCACCCTCACATCCCCGTGTCAGTACCATTCTTGAGAGGCAAACTTTCCCTTCTGCTGTTCCAAGGACGTGTTGTACCCGTGTCCTGCTGACTCCTGTCCCATGGGCACCCTGGGGCGCAGACTTCTGCGGTGAGCGAGCGTGTGGACTGTCCAGCTCCACAGCAGGAGAAGCGGGACGCGTGAGGCCTCCCGGGTCCTCCCCGTGCGAGTCACACACAGCACCCCGTCTCACTCTCATCACAAATGCAGGCGCTTGTTAGGTGTGTTGGAGGTTCTGTTGCGTCCTCATGCCTCAGTTGTCATATTTCCACAACATTCTCGAATTTCAAATACCATTTCAGAATGGCCATGAGCTCCTTCAACCACAACCACTGTGCTTCCTCCGGTTTCTTTGACTGTCCCTGTCACATGGTGACACTACCAATTCGTTTGATTACTGTCATCTTCTGAGCAAATGTCATACTACCCATTGCTACTATAATTCAATTCAACTTCAAAAAGTAATGCATAGAGAACATCTCTCAAAATGAGGACAGCTTCACCTTGGAAGTGCTCCCCTTGGCCACCTGGTGACCACAGCAATATTCACCAACGATGTATGTAGGACTTTTTCTAGGACGAGTTCATGAACAATTGTCTGACCTTGTGTGTGTGTGTGTTATACCCACATATACCTATACAGAGAGCATATACTTGGAAACATTGTATACCACCCTACAAATGTGGTAGTTTATTAACCAAGTTTGGAATGGCCCACCATTTTTTTTTTTTTTTTAGAGACAGTCTCACTTTATTGCCCTCGGTAGAGTGCCGTTGCATCACAGCTCAAAGCAACTTCCAACTCCTGGGTTTAGGCGATTTTCCTGCCTCAGTCTCTCGAGTGGCTGGGACTACAGGCACCTGCCACAACGCCCGGCTATATTTTCATTGCAGTTTGGCCAGGGCTAGGTTTGAACCTGCCACCCTCAGTATATGGGGCCGGAGCCCTACCGACTGAGCCACAGGCACTGCCCAGAATGGCCCACAATTTAACTAATGCTTCCATGAGCAAAAGGCAACTTCACATAGTGGATACATCACAAGGTTTGAAGGAAGAAGACTTAAGTTCACGTGCTGGCTCTATCCTAACTGCCATCTTCAAGTCATTAAACACCTTGCTGCTGTTTCTCCTCTAAAATGGAAGCAATCACCGTCTTTTGTACAGAGGTGCCCCGAGGAAATGTGCAAAGGCGTCTGAACATGGCAAATTAGTAATTTTTCTTATTAACGAGGAGTTATACTTCTGTTTATTCCTCCTATATGCCTCATTGCAGGAGTAAAATGATGCCAAAAAAATTTTTTTTAAATCTCAGAAACATTAGTAGTGAAGAAGCAGGAAAAAACAATCAGCATGTCAATTATCTCAATGTATTAGCATCATTGAGGAGTTAAAATTAAGACATCTTTTTCTTCCTAATCAGCATTAACTGCCACTATTGTCCCAGGGGAGCTGTGGAGATTAATTTCCAATCCATAGTACTATGGTCCCCAACCCCCAGGCTGCAGACAGGTACGCGGCCGCGGCCTGTTAGGGACGGCACAGCATCTGTCTGATCTCCGCCCCCTGTCCCAGCCCAGCCTCCGCACATCCCCCACCCCACTGTCATCTGTGGAAAAACTGTCTTCTGTGAAACTGATTCCTGGTGCCAAAAAGGTTGGGGACCTACACCATGATATATTCTTTCTATATAATTTCAGGGACAGGAGAGGGAGACAGGAAGAAGATAAATGGACCCTGAGTAATATCAACCATCCAGCAATTTCGCCTGCACAAAACGTAATTGAGAAGGAACAACAAGCACAATGAGAGCTTTACCTGCTAAAACGGATGCTTCCAGGTCCGCACAGAGATCGCCTAGGACCTGCTGCAATTGTTTCAGACACCGTTTAAATAAGGATGTTTATATTACGTCCAAGCTTACTGCAACTTAGAGCTGAAAACTGGGAGAAGGAAGAGATGCTCCCAGCAGGTGCAGTGATAGGGGATGATGGCCTGACGCCAACCAAGACGGCCTAGAAAGCACCGACTACAAAAGAAACACCAGTCTAGAAACAGTGCAAGCACCTGAGATGACCGACTGCAGATGGGAACCAACAGCTCTTCCTCTGAGCTCCAGACCTGTAGATGCATTGCTCATCATGCATTTTCCAAATGGTGATCCTTGGAATTCTGCAGGTGCCCAGAGCCTCAGAGACAGCCACAAAGGAACGGGGCACAGGACCTACACTTCAGGAAAGGCAAAGCTGCAAGACGGCCCCTTGGCAGGTGCCACCTTCAACCAGAGCAGCCGGCTTCATTCAGCTTTACCTAACGAGGTTTCTCTCGTGAAAGAGCCGTGCTGGTTAACAAAGCCACTTTTTTTTTTCTTTAAATTTAAATTTCACCACCATTGACTTCCACACTCCAGAATCCTCAGAAGCAATGGGCTCAAATGTGAACGTGGAAAGTATCCAGGGCGGGAAGAGAGAGGGCTGTGAGGGCAGAGCGCCGGGGACACGAAGGGCAGTGAGAGGCTCTGTACAGCACCACAACCGCCAGTGTGTGCCCCTAGCCTTTAGTCCAAACCCGCAGGCTGCAGGACATGGAGAGTGGGCCCCACTGCAAACTCTGGGCTATGGAAGATGACGAGGTGCCACTGTGGGTTCACTGGTTACAACTCACGTGCCACACTGGCGGGTGGCAGTGCTGCTGAGGGAGGCCGTGCAGGTGTGGGGGCAGGGCTTTTGCAGGCACTGTCTGCATCTCCTGTTCAATTTCACTGTCAACCGAAGACTGCCCTTAAAAATAGTTTGATAATTTAAAAAAAGAATGTAACTTATTCGTTTTCCTTTTATTATTACTATTTTTGTTTTTTGAGACAGAGTGTCACTCCACCGCCCTGGGTAGAGTGCCATGCTGTCTCACAGCAACCTCAAACTCTTGGGCTCATGTGATCCTCTTGCTTTACCCTCCTGAGTAGCTGGGACCACAGGCCCCTGCGACATGCCTAGCTAGTTTTTTTTATATTTTTAGTAGAGATGGGGTCTCACTCTTGCTGAGGCTGATCTCGAACTCCAAAGCTCAAGCAATCCACCTGCCTTGGCCTCCCAGAGGATTACAGGCGTGAGGCACCACGCTCGGCCACTTATTAGTTTTCTTAAAATACCATTCTCCCCAATCCTGTTTGCCAAGAGCACCACTCTCTAACCACCTGCTTGCCCCCCACCTTGCCTGAGAAAAACTTCACAGAAACTATCTTCCTTCCTGTTCCTCAATCCCACACTCCACAGGTCCCCAAGTCCTGCTGACAGGCCCTGAACATGTTCCCTGGGTAGCTCCCCTGACAGACACCCCCAAGGAGTCCACTCCACCTCGGGCATCTGCCTCCCACTGTGCCCCTCGCCAGCTCACCCCCCAGAAAGCTCCTCCCATGAGGCTCCCCATGGAGTCTGACACCAAGAGTCGAGATCGCATCACAGTGCTTCGTGACATCCTGCCGTGACACTGAAGCCAAATGGGACAGTCATTATTTCTGTGAGTTGAGAGTGAAGTGGTATATTTGTGCTTTTAAAACATTGCCCCCAAATTTCTTCTGTGAGGCTATATTTACATATTTTTTAAAGCCCTAGTAAATATCATGGGCGTGATGGGGTGCGCTGTGCCTGATGCCTGGACATCGATTTCAAACAAGGCTCTTCAAACTCCCTGCCAGCCTCCTTGCTTCTTGCTTCCTTTGCCCATCCCACCTCGTTCCCTGCCCAGAGGCCTCTGTGCAACTGTGTCCCACTCCTCTTTCTGGAAATCTCCCCGGCAGTCCCCAGGCATGCCACATCAGTCTGCACCACCTAGCACCGGGTCTAGCACTCAGAAAGCCATTAATAATGCTGAATGGACGAAGGTAAAATCCAATTTTATCAGTAACATTAACTATTGTGTTATTAAGCCCTATGTATTCTGTCTAACTTCTGACCTAAAGCCCACTGCTTTACTAATGTGCTACAATAACTTCTCCTGGAAGGCAGAATTATACTGTAGTCCCTACTTCCTATGCACTATACAGTCTACTTAAGGTGACGTTATATAGAGCACCGCCTGTATACGAATACCTGCAAGGTGTTAAATGGCTGGCAACAACATTTTAACTGCTGTTGTTTTTTAAAGGTGTGTGGACAATTTTAAATGTCTTACAGGTGGTGTGTGTTGAGGAGATGGCCAAGGCTGCCTAAAGGGTGGAGTTCATAAACCAAGGGCCAAGAATCACTAATAAGGTATGTTGTAGACTGCTGGTCCGGGAAGCTCAGATTGTCAACCGCCAGACTCATCGGTGATCAGTGCAGAGACGGTGTGTCACTGCCTCTCACCCCTTAGCTGGGTGTGCATGTGGCATTTGGAGGCACACATGCACTTCACTGTGTCTTCACTGTTCCAAATGCCCTTCTGATTATGTGATTAGTTCTTTTCCGATCACAGGCTGAAACTGAAGAGTAGTTCTCTGCTTACAGATTAAAATCCAATTCCTTATTCTTCCTTCCATTTTGCCATAAAAACCCCAACATACTTAGGGAAAAGCAAGGGAGGGAGCTGAAAGAAAACAGTGTATCAAGCATCAACTATAAAGCAGACACTATCCTAGCAGGTGAGGATTCAAGACAAGACATGGTCCCTCCCTCTATAATATTATGGTCTACAGGAAGAGACAGAACTCTCTAAACGCAGTATCACCAGGCAGGTGACAGGTGTCTTTTTTTTTTGAGACAGTCTCACTTTGTGCCCTGGGTAGAGTGCCGTGGCATCACAGCTCACAGCAACCTCAAACTCTTGGCGCTCAAGCGATTTTCTTGCCTCAGCCTCCCGAGTAGCTGGGACTAGAGGCCCCTGCCACATGCCTAGTTCGTTTTTTTCTATTTTTAGCAGAGATGGGGTCTCACTCTTACTTAGGCTGATCTGGAACTCTTAAGCTCAGGCAATCCATCTGCCTTGGCCTCCCAGAGTGTTAGGATTACAGGCGTGAGCCACCATGCCCAGCCTCGACAGGTGCACTCTTTTACCTACACTAGAAGAGTATAGTCCACGTGGCCTGGGAGCCCCACAGCCAGCTGAAAGGGTCAAGGTTGTTTTTCTGTAGGACAGGCCATGAAAACTCATTCTTTGAACCTGCAGAGGATAATGGAAAAACAAAGGCTGGCTCTTTCTCCTGAAAGACACAAGAAAGCAGTACAATTTCACAGCTTTGGCAATGTCCTCAATATCCTTAAGTTCTCACTGCAAGAATCTCTGTTTCTTTTATGCCTTCTATTTCACCTCTACTTGTATTCCTAAGCCCCAAATGGGATCATTCTCATGTCAACATTCTTGACAAAAGTTAACTCAAAATTCACACACAGTAACAGTGGAAGCCTAATCAGGAAAAATGGTCATTCCTCGGTATCTGTGGGGGAATTGGGACCAGGACCCCTGAGGATGCAAAGATCCGCAGATGCTCAAGTCTCTTATATAAAACGGTGCGTTTACATATAACCCACCATGTCCTCCTTATATTGTAAAACATCTCTATATTACTTACTATATCTTATACAATGTAAATGTCATGTAAACATATGTCATATGTGTTGTTTTTTATTTGTTAGAGTTTTTATTGGGTTTTTAAAAAATATTTCTGATTTGTTGTAATCTGTGGATGCAGAACCAGCTGTGTAGAGAAATAAACCCCAAAATGCTAGAGTTTGGGGAGGTAAGAAACTTCGCTTTCGGGGAAACATTTTGGTATTTGCTTTCCTGACTTCTTTTACTCTATTTAATGAGCCTACAAAATCCCGGAGACCAGGAATTTATTTTTGTTTTGTTACTTTATTTTGTTCTGTGTTCTCCAGGGCCTGATTTGGGGCCTCCTAGGCAGTTCAGAGTACGTAATAGTTGAATGAATAACCTACATTAACTCCATAAATTTACAAGGATTCCCATCTCTGCATAAATCACTCTACCTTCTAGAGTGATGGCCACATCCACAAAGTCCCAACCTTTTAAAATCCCAAAATGTACTTGGCACAATATATTGAAAAAACAAAAATGCATATTTAGCACATCGTGCAATAAATTTAGATACAATGACGACAGAAAGCAAAGAAGGTGCCGCTCCTTTGAAATAATACTTAGGCTCCAATTTGTCACTGTTACAAATACAGCCAACACCTAATAACTGCACATAATTAGTCAATAACATATAATCAGTTCAATAAGCTGTAAAGAAACCAGTTATGTCCACAAAACTTTAACAAAGATCTGATCAAACTCCTATTCCTAAAACCAAAGTTCTGCTTTTACTAGAAAACAAAGGATGACATAAATGCATCAACAAGAGAAAGAAAAACTCATGAGACTTAAAATCTTTTGACCTTAACACGTTTTCTTATCCTACACATTCATTACCTGATAACCACTGGCTGATTAAACCTGGCTTGGCTCCTGATAACCACTCGTATCATTAATAATAATCCCTCATATTTAATCACTGGCTGGTGGTCCCACTTCATGAATAAGTTGTACTCACTGTATTACTATTCAGTAATTTGAAAACTGGAATTCAATTTCCCATAGAAGCAATGTTATGAGTCCTTATATGCTTCCCTGGCCAGCCTCTGAGACCCTCTTAACTCACAACGCAGGTGCCTTTAACACTGCAAGAACTAGGCCAGACATACAACATCTGCCTTTGGCATCTGCCAATCTGCTTTCTGCAGCATTCCCGTCCCCACACTCAGGTGCCCTTGAACCTGGGCAAATGCCCAAGCTTTAAAATGACTTACTCTTCCTTCTTCCCTCGTCCTCCAAGCCAAACTCCAATTCTCTCTCTGTGTTCATCAGCAAAGAAAAGAGCAAGAAGAATTTATGGATTTACAATGAAAGGCAAGGGGTAGGAGAAGTCAAATATGCTACCATCGGTTGGGAAACTGATCAAACCTCTGAATCTATTTTCTGAAACATGGTACCACCCAGTTGGTTAAATTCAGATACAAGAATTCAGAAAACAACTCCTGGGATTTCAGTCGGACACGACCATCCATCAAACTTTCCTTGTAAAAAGATTTGCAAATCTGCTTAAAACCTGCGATACCCCACGAGTACTTAGGACAAAATCCTTAAAGGGCTACATTAACCATTTCACAATTACTGCCTTTTGTAAAAACAAAATATACACAGTAACCAAATCAAAACATACACACACACACACACACAGTGACCAAAGTAAATCTGTATTTGATAGGATTCCAAGCAGTTGAACAGATAGGCTGGGTGGAAGAAGATACTCCATAAATTAAAGCAAGGCTTGAAGGCAAATGGCCTGCTCTATCTAGGGATGTGCCCCTAGGGTTGGTGAATTTAAGCTCTTGTTACCTCATTGCCTTCACACTTCCTCTATTTCCAAACTCTAAGTTGTCACCTCAATCTAGAATGCTCAATGTCACCAAAACATCTGGGTGACCCCACAACCACACGGTACTATCCAGGTTCCCTTGTCCAATGGTAGAAAACTCGGAAGTGGAGTCCTGGTTATCCCTGACGCTCCCCATGTTTGTCAACTGAAGACTGCTTTTCACTACTGTGGCACTTAACCTTCTTGATCAAGCAATGTGTGTTTCTTATTTATAATCTTTCAGAATTAAATTTTAAAAAGAAGAAAAGGAAGTGATCAGACATTAAATGTTACATTTTCCCAAGAAGAAATTCATATAAAAATAATCCCCAATAGTGATATCACCTAATCAGAATACCAGCAAAGAAAGAATGAGAGAGAAAAAAGTTTGATATTTTATTTATTTATTTGAGACAGAGTCTCACTATGTTGCCCTCAGTAGAGTGCAGTGGCATCACAGCTCATAGCAAGCTCAAATTCTTGGGCTTAAATGATTCTCTTGCCTCAGCCTCCCACGTAGCTGGGACTACAGGCACCCACCACAACACTCGGCTATTTTTTTTTTTTTTTTTTTTTTGAGACAGAGCCTCAAGCTGTCACCCTGGATAGAGTGCTGTGGCATCACAGCTCACAGCAACCTCCAATTCCTGGGCTCAAGCGAGTCTCCTGACTCCGCCTCCCAAGTAGCTGGGACTACAGGTGCCCGCCACAATGCCTGGTCATTTTTTGGTTGCAGCTGTCATTGTTGTTCGGCGGGCCCAGGCTGGATTCGAACCTGCCAACTCAGGTGTACGTGGCTGGAGCCTTAGCCGCTTGAGCCACAGGTGCCGAGCCGCTCGGCTATTTTTTTTGTCGCACTTGCCATTGTAGTTTACCAGGCCCAGGCTGTGTTTGAACCCGCCAGCCCCAGTGTATATGGCCAGCGCCCTAACCACTGAGCCATGGGTGCCGAGCTTAGTATTTTATGTTTTTTAAAACATGACAGAAAAAAATCAGAACTATGTAGGTCTCCTTTTCATTTATTGTATGGGTTAAATTTTTTTTAAATACATATGGGCTGGGAAATGAAGAAGTACCCCAATCTTTTCAATGCTTATGACTTCTGAAATGCTAAATATGTGTGCACACGTATTTATAAATCTATTTCTTAATATTTATGCATTTCAAATTGCGAACTTAAATTTTAAATGAGAGTCCTTGATTCTTGGAAAATTGGTTTTGAGTTGATTAGAGCTTCTCAATTAAAACTGTATGATGGAATATATTACACAGGCATGATATTTACATACAAATTCTATTTTTCACATTATTTACTCCATTAATACTGAATCGTTAAATATAACATGATGTATTTTAAGATGGAATGTGGTCTTGGTATTGTTAGGTGATACACCCAGTAAGGCATAGAAGGAAGATTCAGCTGTCTGACAAGGCTGATAACATGGCCCTTTATATACCCAAACTGAACAAAGCAGGGGCTCATCTCAGTAACCCTCTGCTTTTCTTTTGTGAGCATAGATTGAAACATACACACTAAAAACAGTATCTATTTTTATGTGGCTATTGGTAAGGGGGTGGAACCAGCATATCACATTAGCAATTTTCTCTGGAATCACATTAGGGTTCATTGTGGTAGCCATATCACATTAAAATCTGTTTTTCTACTAAATGGCTTCCATTGTGTATTTAGTGAATCTGATATGGAAAATTGCTAATGCAATAAGAGTATCATAGAAGCTTTCCTGACTGTAATGCTCAGCCACAATATTCAGAAGGAGGCTCCAATGGGCTGCGGGGATTTCAGGCCTCTTAACGAGTCCTCAGCTCAAGTTCAACACTGGCTTCTTGAAAGATGTACCTTTAAGACTTATTTTATGGGTGAAAAGCTTTTACAGATTTTATTTCAGAAGAAAGCATGGGCTCAGTGGAAAGATCTGCCATTTAAGTAATATTCATTAACTGAGTACCATGAAAGGGACTGAGGTCAGCACTCAGGGAATGAGAAAGATACAGGACACACGGTCCCTTCCTACATGGATCTTGCAAGGATTGTAAGGAAAAGAAAGAAATTAATAAATGAGTAACTTAATGCAAGACAAGAAGTGACAAGGGTGAAAATGCAAAGAGCCATAGGAGCTCCCAGGAGGACACATCTGGGATCGGGGTCATCACAGACAGTTCTGTGAAGGCCGCTCCTGAACAGAACATACAGATGAAGTCAGAGGATGCAGTGGGAACTGGAGAAGCAGAGTAGGCATCCTTATTTCACCTGCAGCATAAAATACGGAAGGACTGGGACGGTTAAACTGGAAAATTGTTTGGGGTCAGCTTGAGGCTGATCCCAACGGAGGGCAGAGCATGAGGCAAGCAAGTGTGACTGTGTTGCTCAGCGAAGTTCAGGGCTGGGAAGTGTCAGGACACAGACGACCAGGCAACAGGAACACCCAGTTTCACAAATGAAGTGACTTCTAATGACTCTAACAGATATCTCAAAAGCTTACCAGTATCAATTGTCACGAATTTTTTAAGAGACGTAATTTACAGGAATATTTATCTTAAAAGATTAGCTTATTGGGCGCCGCCTGTGGCTCAACAGAGTAGGGCACCGGCCCCGTACAACAGAGGTGGTGGGTTCAAACCCAGCACCAGCCAAAAACCACAAAATAATAATAATAATAATTAATTAAAAAAACAGATTAGCTTATTGCTAAGGATATTTATTTTTTGATTATGTCCCTACTCATGACATGGACATTCACCAAAACACAAAACATCATGAAAATGCTCATACTATTAAAAATACTTATGAATTTACTGTTTGCTTTTTCTTTTTTTTTCTTGTTTTGCTTTAGAATGACTTTTCAACTCACTAGCAACAGTAACTAAGGAAATATAAATCCAACAGCCTAGAATTACAACTATTTGAGGATACTTGTCCTCTGAACATACTGCTATATTTACTGTTTTATTCTGGACACTTCCCCATTTCTGAATTCCTCTCTAAATATTCAAAGAAATAAACAAAAAGTCTGTGCCAAGCTTGGTTAAAGCTTTAAAATTTAATGTAGTATGTTTTGCAAATTAAAAAAAACCTGTATGTCATAACCTGTACCTTCCTTTAAATGAGTACATTCTATGTGTAAGTATGATTTCCAACATACTAAGGCAAAACAGTATCAAATGTTGTCTTATTTATTGCATAGGGAATGTCAGACATAACCTAGTTATCACTAACTAAACACCATTCCTTCAATTTGGCAAAGCACATTGAACTCTATTAATCAGAGTTAAATGATTTGCAAAAATGAAAATTAATAATTTCATCTGAAAAGATTTTTTCTCCTCCAAATGACCACGAGATCAGAAAAGATAAACAAATTTATCAGTTGTTTATTACTTAAATATGTCCTTAGTAATTTTGCATTAAAAGCCCAAACTTTTCTTTCTTATCCCTTATCTTGGGCAATCAGAGACCTAGTACCGGACATCTGTGAATATTTTCTAATTTCTCATTAGCTGGAGATATGTAAGCAAAGACAAACTTTTTAAAGAAGAAAAATCAAACAGTTCACACTCACTTTAAAGGACTGAGGACAAAGATATAGTTGTAAAGTACTTAGAAGTTTAACCTAAAATCTGTTTATATCTTTAATTTTTGGTAAACCCTGTACTAATAGCAATGAGTTTTCTCAGATCAAGGATATGTTGGCATTCTCTTAAGCATAGCTTGAAACCACAGAGTTCAAGCATAAAACAACTCTGACAAAGATAGCCAGTCAAGCATAAAAATGGGAGTTGGTTGTGTCAGAATACATTAAGAGGCTGAAGGCTGTCTAGTAAAGACAGTTGTCTTGCTGTAAATGAAAGCGATTAATACCCCTAAAAGTTATTTTTCTTATATATCATTTGAAATTTGCCATCTTACAATTAAAATGCTCCTTATCTGTAAACTGTCACATCATTTTCTTCTCTGCGGTGTTCTTGGCTAATCACAAACTTGAAAGCAGTCCAAAATTGTGTTCACGGTTTTCCTACAAGCAGAGGGAAACTCATTTATTGCATCCTTGTCTATTTGGAGTTGAGAATGTTTGGGTTTTCTTTTTACTGCCTTTTTAAATATAGATCGCTATTTTTAAAATGTAAACAACCAATGGCATTCCCTCACACGGACAGGAATCGTCAGGCCAGAGATACGCCCGCAAGTATTCATTACATTTCACTCACCCAGACAGATGCCACGGATGCTAAGTTACCATTGGAGCATAGGGGAAGGCATTGTCATGACTTTACAGTCAGCCTTTATTATTCTTTCTTTCACTTAATTTTTTTTATTAAATCATAACAGAACCTACATTTCCAAAAGATCATCCGAGAACTCTCACAAGCCACCGAAATGGCACTTGTGAATCAGATCTATTAAAACCAATCCGCGGTACCCCGCTGGTGTGTATGTGCCTGTGAATTACTGGCTAGAGAATTTACACACAATTTTACTCCCAAACTAGAGTTGTATCATTTGTAAGCTGTTCTCAATCCAGGAATGAGTCAACGGAGTACTTGTAAACTATCATTTCAAATTTCCACGGTCAAGAGTGGGAAGGAAGGAATGGTAACGGGAAGAGTTGTCAGGATTAGCCATCCATAGACATGTTTCCCCCGCTGCTCCTTCCGATCACCAAGCTGGCGTCAGCGAGTCTCAGTATCTGTCCCCACCTCGCCCCCTCCCTCCGCGGGAAGCTGGCACCGAGCGGCAGGCGCAGGAAAAGACCAACATCCCGGCTGCCGACGCAGTCCCAGCGCTAGCGCGGGGACAAACTTCCTGCTTCTTCACTTCGCGTGCCGCAAAGGTAAGCCAACTAAAAAGCCCATGAAACGGAAGGTCAGCGAGGCCACTCTGCCCTGGCGAGTCTTTAAATCGCTCCCAAAGAGTCGCGATTCCCCCCCCAGCCCCACCTCCCAGCCGATCTGTCTACTGTCCACGCTGTCCAGCCACAGCAGTCGCTCGGCTCCCAGTGCGGATCCGCGCGACGCCTGTCCCGGCGCTGGGCGCTGGGCCCCGCGGTGCCCGGGCCGCCAGCGCTGCGCATCCCTGCCCACGCCCCGGGCCACGGCCCCGCCCGTCGGCTCCCCCGCCCCGGGCAGCATCCTCCGGCGGGTCCCGGGCGCCGGCGGCCCAGGCAGATGCGGGCTCGGGGAGGCGCGCGGCGCCCGAGACCCGGGCTGCCAAATGCCCGAGCTGTCCCCTCCGACCTCTCGCCCAGCGCACGCCGCGCCACACAGGCTCCACCGAGAAATACAGGGAGGCACAGTGCAAAGAGCCCAGCCACACACCTAGGAACCTCGAGACCTCCTTTGTGGAAGCAAAACTTAGATCCACACGCACGGCCCGCGCGCGCGGCCGCCGAGGGCATCTCTTACCTGTCCCCGCGGTGCCACGCACACTCCCCCCGCCCCCGCGGTGGCTCCCCGGCCGCCCGCTCCGCCGCGGAGCGCCGCGCACTCCCTGCCCGGCTGCGCGCGCCCGGCGGCGGCGGGGACCGAGACAGCGGCGGCGGCGGCGGCCCCGGCCGGCGTCAGTCAGACTGGAGCCGCGAAGCCTCCTCGCCCGTATTAGTGCGCCGACCTGGAAGGCCGCCAGGGAACCCTGCTCGCGGCCCGCCCCCGCCCCCGCCCCCGCCCGCCGGCGGCCACGTGCGCGGAAACCTGCGGCGGGGCGGGAGGTGGGGCGCTCCCCGCGCTCCCCGGCCGCCCTCGCTGCCCTCCTGCGCGACCCCAGGCTGCCCTCCTGCCCGCGATCACGCCGGCTGGTGGGGCCGCGCTGGGGAGGCTCCGGCCGGCGCCGTTCCCCTCGCAACTCATTCAGTCTCCGCCGCCCCTGAGACTTCGTCCCTCCACCTGGAGCTCGGGGCCTTGGGAGGCTTGGCACCAAAATAAAAACACAGGGCCACCAGCAGATCGGTCAGGAAACCCCCCTGAGCCGCGGACGTGATTCTGAGCCCGACGGTTACTGTTATTTGCCCAGTAAATAACGGTTACTGTTATTTGCCCAGAGTTGAATCCTTATGCCCACCAACAGTGCTGGAGCAACTGTTTGTACTGGCCTAGGCCGAAGAAAATTTAATCACTCTGGTGGTGAGCGGTGGTTAAAACGAGTCATATAATTATGTGGATTGTAATTTCCTTACGCGTATTTATCTGTTCAACAACCTAGCATATGATATGTAATATTATCTAATCTAATAAAGGTACAGCCTAACAGGCACACTGCAATGTTAATTTCCAACCTGCCCACTGCTTGGCCTGCCTGCCCCCTGGGTAACCTGCCTCTTGAGCTCACTGCGGACTCCAAGAACCGACTCAAACATGCTGCTTAGGAAAGGCCACATCAGCCAGAAGTTCCTCAGAGAAAAGGCTTTGCAACTGGGGCGAAAATAGCATAAACCCACACAGGGACGTATCCAGCTTGCTGCTGTATATAGAAAAGTCAGTTTTCCAAAAGGCCCACTACCTCTGAAATGTAAGTGCAAGCACTGAATTTAGCTGCTTTGTCTAGTTCTCAAAGCACTGCCCGTGCAGATGCTGTTCCTGCGTTATCAACCGTGGTAGTTGAATAATGAATGACCTGTGTGAAACAACATTCGTGGTAGTGGAAGGTTATGCTCCGGGCTAGGTGTTAAATCTGAGATTGCCTTGAATGAGAAACACCAGGAACCTTTGGAACTGCAGAAGGCCACAGACTGTATTTTAAGGATTATGCTTAATGTGCACTTTAGTGCAAATAAACTAATTAGGTCCCGAGAATTGATACCTTGTGGCTCAGATTTTGTTTAAATGATGTTAAGAAAAGAAATGACCCATGTCTCTCTTCTATGAGCACAATGGTGAGAACACAATGCAATTAAAGAAATAACCAGTCTCTGCGATCTCTGCAGTGCTGGCTCATGCTCCTCCCTTGGAGTCTTTCTCAATTCAAGGAATTCTCAGGTCTTGGCAAGACTTTGATTTGCAAACTTCTTGAGTCTGTTTAGTTTTCTGTTTCTGTACATTTTTGTTTATATACCAGCACATTTCTGCCCTATTAACACCTTTTTCCTCCCTAAAGTTTGGTCTTTCACTGATATAATTCTTTTTTTTTTAATTGAGTAATAATAATAATAATAATGCAAAAAAAGTAGCATTCACATGTCAGATAAGAATATGTCTATCATAAAATGCTTTGACTCTGAGGTTCAGTATGGAGTCATCGGTTAACTTCTTACTTATTTTTTTCAAAGTCTCAAAAAAATAGACAACTAATATTTATAAATAAAAATAAAAGATAATTTCAAAAAACAGATCATGCCAAATCTTATAGACAATAGAAAAAGAAGAAATACTTCAAAGTCTTATCCTACTTCACACTGATATAATTCTTACTGTGTGTTCCTCAAAGGGAATCCATTACACTCAAGAATAGTAAGAGCTGGTGGGTTCCAAGGAGAAAATGTTCAGCGCAGGAAAGAAGGCTCAGTGGCACTCCATTTTACTGAAGTTGACTGGTTACTAGAAATCTAGACTTACTGTATCTTTTTTGGTGATTTCATGATTTGCTGCAGTTTTACTGCTTCATAGAACTTCCAATGAATGCTATGTTATTGGAATAATATGGGAGGAGAGAGTTGGGGTTATAATTTGATGGAACCTCCAGTAAAATTGTGGCCCAGGACCTCAAACTATGATGAAAAAAACATCACCCTTTTCTAAAAGATTGTGAAGTTTTGGCCACAGTCAAGCCCCCTCTACCTATAAAACAGTGGTAAGAAAGGCAACTCCCTTACCCAAGGGAGGGCCAGTTCTTTGCACTTGCCATATGCCCAGCAGAATAACTAGAGTGCTACAAAGTCTGTGCTTATCCATAGATGCAAAGATGCTGCTTTGTACATCTGTATACCTTACATTTGATTGATCTAGCCTTATAGTGACTCCATTCAAAGTTATAAGTAGAAGTCTCTACCCCCCCCACTCTGTCCTAATGCCACACATTGTCTGTCTCCCCCTAGAACTTTCCTTGAAAGTCATCATTCATTCTATAACCATTATTGCACACTTCCTTGAGCACCAGGTAACTCCGTGCTATGGAGTCAGAGCACTGGCCCTTGATAAGCTCAGTTTGCAGAGGAGAGAAACACACATATGATCACCATACAATTTTGTGTGTCACTTTAGGGGAGTGGGCAGGTGTCCCTTTAGAGGGAGGCATCCAGAGGTATTCACAGAGGTGAAATTTCAGCTATGGCCCGAGGAGACAGTGTGAATGCCTACCATCCTGCACCCCTGGTCTCCATCCCCCTTCAGGGGGTGCGATTCTTTAGGTGCTGGCTCCGGCATTGTCCAGGGCAGGATTTCACTCCCGCTATCTGCCCGATGCAGGCACAGTGTGTGCAATCATAAAGGCAGCCCAAAATGTGTACTGTGCACAGAATTCCCTGAGGTTTTGAGTAGGAAAGCCTCGGTTTTCCTAAGAGAACTGTCAAACTAGTTTGACAAGTCAAAAAAATTATGTTACTGGTAGTTCATCATTAAATAAATGCTCATCATCAAAATATTCATCATCAATAAATAAAATGAACAGAATGTTCATCATCAAATAAATAAAAGGAGTATAGCAAGAGAACAATAAGTTGTCTTGATTTAGCAGAGAAGCACTGACGGCTGTATCCTTTTGTGAGATTTCCCCCATCAGGAATTGGGCTACCACTTTACACACAGCCTCTTATTCCTGTCTCACAACATCTCCCAGATAAGCATTATCATCCCCATTTTATAGTTGAGAAGCTAGAAGCACAAACAAAATTCCCTAAGTGGCTGATTCAGAATTCCAACTCCATTCTGCCTGACCCCAAATGCCAGGCGTTTAGCCGCTATTTACCTCTCTGTTTCCCAAAAAACATTTGAGCAGGATCTGATGAGGGCAGTGACACTCTAGGAAGAATTATCTTACCAAGCGGTAAAGTAGAAATGGATGAGGGAGAAAAGTTTGTAGAGATAAGAAGTAAGGAGACCAATCAGGGAAGCCATTCCAAACATCTAGGTATGAAGTGATGCCTGTCCGTGTGATTCTAGAAAACTGAAGAGGCGATGCAATGGTGGAGACTTTGAAGGGAAAATTAATAGAACTTGGCAAAAATTGGATGAATCAAGAATGAGAGAAAAAAAGCTAGATTTGGAAGAAATGTGTATTATGAGGCAGAAAATTAGTTTGGGAAAAAAGAGACAAAAATCACTCTCTTCCTCCCACACTTGTTCCCAAAACTTACTACTGTTCCCCCCATGGCAGCATCACTACATGAGATTATATAAACTGTGTTTTGGCTGCTTCCTCTATAATAATGCGGGTTTTGTTCACTATTGCATCTTCACAGCCCGGAACAATACCTGACACATTATAGGTGTTCAACAAATGTTGTTGAATGAATGAAATGCTTGGTATGTGGGTAAATATATCAGAAAGGTGATCAGAGGAGAGATGTAGCTTTGGAATTTATCTGTAGAGGATGGCAAAGCCTTGAAAATGAATGAGATCCCTGATGAAGAGAACCTGGAGAAAGAACAGAGGGATAAAATCACACTCAGCAGGGGAATGGCGGGGAGAGAGGAGCCTTTGAGAAAGACTAAGGGATGGACCCAGAAGTAAAAAGAGCACTCGCTATTCCATTGTTATCTTTCCACTTCTTTGTGTTCCCCCAATTTCTCATAACTTCTCCAATACCCTAGTCTGGACTGCAAAACCAGGACTGCAAATAATGCCAGTAGGGAATGGGCAGGGGATGTCAATGCATGAACTTGGCCATTGAGCTTTAATGAGGAAGGATGGGTTCCAGAGAGAACACGACGCTCACGTCCTTTCTGCACAGAGCGAGTGGTACACAGCTCCAGCCAGCTGTGGCTGTGGGAGAATGGGGATATTGGCCCCAGAGATAACAGTGGACATCCAAACTTCATAGAAAATCTTAACAATTTCAAAAGTTTTGCCAACCAACCCAGGGTATTTTTTTTTTTTTAAGTACAGGCCACAGAACATATCTGTGAGTCAAATTTGACTACCAATCTGCAACCTCTGGGTTTCTCTTCTCTCATGTCTATTCAGAATCTTTTTTCTATAAAAAAGAAACAATGGCTGGGCGTGGTGGCTCAGCCTGTAATCCCAGCACTTGGGAGGCCAAGGCGGGTGCACTGCCTGAGCTCACAGGTTGAGACCAGCTTGAGCCAGAGTGAGACCCTGTTTCTAAAAAATAGCCCGGTGTTGTGGCAGGCGCCTGTAGTCCCGGCTATTTGGGAGGCTGAGGCAAGAGAATCACTTAAGCCCAAGAATTTGAGGTTGCTGTGAGCTGTGACACCACTGCACTCTACTGAGGACGACAAAGTGAGACTCTGTCTCAAAAAAAAAAAAATGACTAGGGTCATTACTTCAGTCAAGTCAGAGCTTTCTTGTCAGTGAGTGTGCTTGACCCTTATTCTTTCTTTCAAATTACTTTTTGTTTTTTTGTTTGGCCTGCCTGCCTTCTTCCCTTACTCCCTTCCTTTTGCACAGGCTGGACTCAAACTGATGGGCTCAAGTGATGTCTTCCCGAGTAGTTGGGACTACAGGCCCGTGCTACCATGCCCCAACTTCTTTTAAATTTTGAAATGCACCTATGTTATTTCATTTGAATTCAGGTTACTACTGGAATTAATCAAATTCATTCATTCATTCATTCACATTTTTACTCAGTAATATGCTATTTGAGAACCATTTTAGAAATTAGATGAGACTTTTTTTGCCATCTTACCTATTTTTAAGTGTACAGTTTGTAAGGACAGATTTTACAAAATATTTACAAAATATTATCTACAAGTTGGCCACCTCTTTGTAAAATTTTGTAATGAATATTTTGTAAGTAAAGGTACATTTACCTACTATGTCCCACTTTCCCTACGTATGGCAACTTTAGGGGTGACTTTTGGGACACTGTATATTTACATCGTTATGCATTATAGACCTCTGGAACTTTTCCATCTTGCTAAACTGAAATTCTAGTGCATTTAACATGAATTCTTCTCCTTCCCCACACTCCCATTCTTAGGAACCACTTTTCCACTTTCTGTTTCTACGATTTTGACTAATTTAGATACTTTGTATGAGTGGAATCATTTATTATTATCCTTTTGTGACTGGCTTATTCCACTCAGCATGATGTCCTTGAGGTTTATCCATGTTTATCCATGAAACATGATTTCCTTATATTTTAAGATTGCATAAAATTCCGGCTGGGCACTGTGGCTCATGCCTGTAATCCTAGCACTGTGGGAGACTGAGGTGGGTGGATTACTTGAGCTCACAATTTCGAGACCAGCCTGAGCAAAAATCGAGACCCCCGTCTCTACTAAAAATAGAAAAACTAAGGCAAGAGGATCACTTGAGACCAAGAGTTGGAGGTTGCTGTGAGCTATGATGCCATGACACTCAACCCAGAGCAACAGCATGAGACTCGGTATCAAAAAAAAAAAAAAAAAAAAGACTGCATAAAATTCCATTGCGTGTCTCTACAACGTTTTCTTTACCCGTTCATTTGTCGATCAGCATTTACGTTGCTACTAGCTTGTGGCTGTTGTGAATAACACAGCCATGAACTTGGATGTGTGAGTTTCTTTTTGCAGTTCTGTTTTGAATTCTTTTGGATACATACCCACAAGTAGGACTGCTGGTTCAAGTGGTACTTTTCTTTTTAATTTTTTGAGGAGCTTCCATACTGGCCATACCATTTTACATTCCTGCCAGCAGTGCTCACGGGTTCTAGTTTCTTCACATCCTCTCCCACGCTGATTATTTTCTGTTTTTTTTTTCATAGTGGCCACCCTCATGTGGCTTTAATTTGCCTCCCTCGTGACTAGTGACTTTGACCCTATATTCATTTGCCTGTTGGCATTTGAACTTCAGAGAATTACCTATTCAAGCCTTTGCTTATGTTTTATTCTGGTTATTTGTGGGGTTATTGTAGTTGTTGCTACTGAGTTGTAGGAGTTTCTCATATATTCTTGATATGAACCCCTTATCAGATACATGATTTGCAAACTTTTTCTCCCACTCTGTAGTTTTTTTTTTTTACCCTGTTGTTTTCCTTCCAGCTTACAAGTTTTAAAAACTTCTTTTGATTTTTAATTTCAAAATGTTTACAAAAATTTTTAATACATGGCTTGAGTCAGGGCTATAAATGTACCCATCATGTGCATAGTGCTTACTATAACCACTGGGGGTTGCTCCCTGCCCCCGGCTTGATTTTCTATGACTCTACTGCCCTCTGTGCTCCTGTGTGCCCTTCGGTTAGCTCCAGTTTATTAAACATGTAATGTTTGCAAAACTTCTTATGATATTTGATTTTGTCCCATTTATCTGTTTTTGCTGTTGTAGCTTATGTTTTTTTTTGATGTCAAATTTATCCTTTTTTCTTTCTTTTTTTTTTTTTTATTTAACAAAGATTCTCACTCTTTCACCTTGGGTAGAATGTCCTGGCTTCATAGCTCATAGCAACCTCAAACTCCTGGGCTCAGCCTCTTGAGTAGCTGGGACTACAGGCAACTGCTACAATGCCCAGCTAGTTTTCTTTTCTATTTTTTAGTAGAGATGGGGTCTCCCTCTTGCTCAGGCTGGTCTTGGACTCCTGAGCTCAGGCAATCTACTTGCCTTTACCTACCAGGGTGCTAGGATTACAGGTGTGAGCCACCGTGCCCAGCCTATATATCCATTTCTTGATGCCTCTGCTGCCTTTAGCAAACCCACACAATTTTTTAATAAATTAAATTAATGAATGTGACATAAATAAAGAATAGAAAACCGTCTACTTAATAAATAGCAGGAATTACTCATTCGCCATTAACTCCATTTGAAATTTCACTTGGAAAAAATAAAGTCAAAGAAAAAGGATAGCGCCTGTGGCTCAAGAAGTAGAGTGCTGGCCCCATATACTGGAAGCCCCAGCCAAAAAAAAAAAGTGAAATTTCACTTGGGCCTCATCACACAGTGCATTTCCTCCACCTCCCCCACCCCATACCCAGCTTTATTAACATCTACCCTGTACATCTCAGGGGTTGTTTGTTTGTTTGATTATTTTCAGATAGAGTCTCACTCTGTCCCCCTGGATAGGGTGCAGTGATGTCATCATAGCTCACAGCAACCTCAAACTCTTGAGTTCAGGTGATCCTCCTGTCTCAGCCTTGCAATAGTTGGGAGTACAGGTGCGCACCACCATGCCCAGGTATTTTTTTTCTATTTTTTGTAGAGATGAAGTCTCATTCCTGCTCAGGCTGGTCTCAAACTCCTGACCTCAAGGCATCCTCCTGCTTTGGCCTCCAGAGTGGTAGGCTCACAGGCATAAGCTGCGGCACCTGGCTCTACATCTCAGCTGTAAGTGTCACATCTTAGAGAAGCCTTCCCGGTCTTCTGTTTTATAATCTCAGATGGCCTACATCTCTCATTCATAATCAAAACCATTGTTCCACATCGACATATATTTAATTATCTAATTAATGTCCTCCTCAACAAACTATATTATTAAAAAGAATGGGGAGTATGTCTGAGTTTGCTCTTGTTCATCTCCAACAGGTACAGCAGAACCTACCATGCAGGAAATGCTCCTTAAATGCTTATAAAATGTGTGAAGAAGAAGAGAAAAGAGTAATGGACTCTGGGCTTGAATTCATACCAAGTTTTTGGTATCCCAAGGTCCTACCAAGGCAGAAGAAGATGATGCCTGTCTCTGTTCTTCTTTTTGGAAAACTGACAGGTGTGTGTGTGTGTAGTGGGGATGGAGTTACGGGTGATTCATGGTCATGGGAAAGTGGTAGGCATGGTAAAGAGGTTGGAGAGAGAGAAAGGTATGACCTGCAAATTTATTTCCTCAGTAAGGGTAAAATTAAGTTGTATTCTTATTTTTTTATGTGAGATTTAATTATTTGATATCTCATCTAGTAATAATGGTTTTTTACGATTTAAAATTTATTTACTTCTTTCTTTCTTTTCTGGTTATTAGGCAGGCGTTTGATTTTGTGACCTCTGTAAGACTAAGTAGGCCTCCATATTTTTGAACAAAAGACATTTAAGTTAAAGATAAATTAAAAAAAAAATTTTTTTTGAGACAGAGTCTCTCTCTGTTGCCCTAGCTAGAGTGCTGTGGCATCATCACAGCTCACAGCAACCTCAAACTCCTGGCTCTGAGCAATCCTCTTGCCTCAGCTCCCCAAGTAGCTGGGACTACAGGCACTCAGTATGATGCCTGGCTAGTTTTTCTACTTTTAGTAGAGATGGGGACACACTCTTGCTCCTGAGCTAAAGCAATCTACCCGCCTCACCCTCCCACAGTGCTGGGATAATAGGTGTGAGTCACTGCGCCCCGCCAATTAACTTTGACTTGGAAACTGTGCAACGTCCTCAGGTATCACAGAACTACAGTTAAGGTTTATTACTAATAATGGGAAAATGAAACCATTAGTTCTTTTTTTTTTGAGACAGAGCCTCAAGCTGTCACCCTGGATAGAGTGCTGTTGCATCACAGCTCACAGCAACCTCCAATTCCTGGGCTCAATCGAGTCTCTTGCCTCTGCCTCCCAAGTAGCTGGGACTACAGGCGCCCTCCACAACGCCCGGCCATTTTTTGGTTGCAGCATCATTGTCGTTTGGCGGGCCCGGGCTGGATTCGAACCCGCCAGCTCAGGTGTACGTGGCTGGCGCCTTAGCCCATTGAGCCACAGGCGCTGAGCTGAAACCATTAGTTTTAAGTTGAGTTTTTACCCTTGACTCAGATTGATTAGAAACAGTCTCTCTGGGGCAGCACCTGTGGCTTAGTGAGTAGGGTGCCGGCCCCAATACTGAGGGTGGTGGGTTCAAACCCGGCCCCGGCCAAACTGCAACAAAAAAATAGCTATGGCGGGCGCCTGTAGTCCCAGCTACTCAGGAGGCTAAGGCAGAAAAATCACCTAAGCCCAAGAGCTGGAGGTTGCTGTGAGCTGTGATGCCACAGCACTCTACCAAGGGTGATAAAGTAAGACTGTCTCAAAAAAAGGAAAGAAACAGTCTCTCCCTTTCCTTTAAAGAACAAGCTGAGGTTAATAGACCTGCAAGACCCTTGCCTAAGTGCTTCTTGTCCAAAACATGCTACTTTCTCCCCCATAATTATGAAATGACTAACACATTGCCTTTGGCCATTCTCTGTGGCTTTATCATCTTTTAAGGGCTAATAAAAATTAATACTCTTTGTACATTGTTCTTTAATTGATCTTTAATTTATAGAATTCTATGAGAAATTAAAGAGGTATTCAAAACACTTTAAATGTTAATGAAAGAATATCTGTAAAAGCATTTTCTGTACAAATAAAGTGCTTCAAGTTCATACAGAATCTTAAGTATCTGACCAATAAAACCTGATCATTTTTCTTCCTTAAAGATGTGTTCTGCATTCATATATCATTGACGGAGTCGTAGGTCTGATTTTAGGGCTTCTATTCAGTTATAGAGGTGCTAATTCAGTTATAGGAGGAATGCGATCAAGAGATTAACGACATGGTGACTGTAGTTAATAACAATGTATTATATACTAGAAAATTGCTTAAAAAGGCAAAAAAATAAGGTTGTGAAGTGAGGCACAGGGTAATTTGCTTAATTTAGCCATTATGCAACACATATGTTTTTAAAACATCATGTTATGCATCTCAAATCCTCAAATATATAAAATTTGTATTTGTCAATTAAAAATGGTAAATGAATACAAAGGAAAAAAATCCTGATACTTATTTTTTCGTTAGTTTTTGCTTTCCTCTTTGAGAGAGAAGTTTTAGTGGAGAAATAAAGTCTTTAAGGAGAAAGTTACTTTTAGAATAAGGTAGTCCATAAATAAATATAAAATATAAGTAATATTCTATATTTTCCCAATACCAAAAGATTCTTTCTGACATGCGCACGTGTGTTATAGTCCATTTTCACAAAATGTTCGTTTGTAAGCTGATGCCCGTGTTGTTTCGTTGGGTTCTCACAGTGACTCTTGGGGGAGGTAGCTCATGTGTTATCTCCATCTTCCCGTTTCACAAATAAAACCAAGAAGCACACAGTTTACATCACTGGAAAAGTCACATGACTCATGAAACCACCTCTATCCCCAACATGGGTTGCTAGTCTAGAGGGAAATATGATGCCCAAGAAACCGCATATTTAGTGAAATTAAATTTTCTAACATATATTTCTTGTAAGAAATATAAATAAGTGTCTGTTTTCGTTAGAAGAGTCCTTTATGGGATGAACACAGAAAAATAAAAAATAAACATGATGCGGTTGCAGCTAAAACTCCGCTGTCATATACTTAGTATTAATAATCAGAAACATGAATAGGTGGGAATTAAAGAAGGTAAAAATATTATATGGGACTTGATTAAACGGAGGGTTTAAACTTTTTCAAACTCAAGTCATTTTTCTCTTTATAAATTCAGCATGTGGGAAGAAAAATGGAATCATAGTTGAAAGCATTGATAGGACCAAATCTCTCTCCGCCTACATCTAGCGGGGGGGGGGGGGGTATGAGAATCAGCTCTCTTATGATTAAATTTTGGATTCAGTAGATCTTCTCATACTTCTTTTATGTTTAAAAGGACAAGTTTGGCACTAGTTGCATACATAGCTTTTTTTTTTTTTTTTTTTTGAGACAGAGTGTCATACTGTTGCCCTGAGTAGAATGCCATGGCATCACAGCTCACAGCAACCTCAAATTCTTGCCTTGCCCTCAAGATGACCTTGAGCAAACCTCTTACCTCAGCTTCCAGAGTAGCTGGGACCACAGGCGCGCACCACTACACCCAGCTAGTTCTTCTATTTTCAGTAGAGGCGAGGTTTCAAACTCCTGAGCTCAAGCAATCCACCTGCCACAGCCTCCCAGAGAGGTAGGATTACCAGTGTGAACCACCATGCCCAGCCCATACATAGCTTATGGATTGTCCAGTGGTGGGGACACAGCTCCCCAACTGTGTCGTCAAAAGACGGGATCACAAGACTTCTTCCAAAGTTCAAGGCTCATTTTTACTACAAAAAGACTAGGACTTTTATATTTTGAATTAAAAGATACTTGTACATTAAAAAAAAATCATGAAGGACATACAAATGGCCAACAGACACAAGAAAAATTCTCATCGTTTCTAAAAGTCAGAGAAATGAAAATCAAAACCACTAACTGCAGTGAGAATGGCCCACATCATAAGGTCCCAAAGCAACAGATGTGCATGGGTCCGGAGAGGAGGGAGCACTCAGGCACCGTTGGTGGGACTGCAAACTATCGTATAGCCTGTATGGAAAGAAGTATAGAGAGTCCTGAAAGAATTAAAAGCAAATCTTCCATTTGATCCTGGAATTCCATTATTAGGTATCTGCCCTAAAGAAAAACAGTCATTTTACCATAAAGGACATTTACACCTGAATGTTTATGGGCCGCTCAGTTCATAATTGCAAAGATCTGGAAACAACCCAAATGCCCTTCAGCACATGAATGAATTAATAAACTGTGGCATACATATATTATGGAATACTGTTCAGTCACAAAAAGATGGAGATTCGGTATCTTTTGTAACAACCTGGATGGATTTGGAGAACACTCTCCTAAATAAAGTATCACAGGAATGGAAAAACAAGTATCACTAGTGCTCAATACTAAATTGAAATTATCAGATTAACAACTCTGTGCTCACTAGAGAGAAAAACTTGATTAAATTCAGGAAGAGGGAGGAGAGGGTTCAGCAAGTTCCTACCCAAAGGGAACAATGCACAGGTGTATGACACACTTCCTGGGTGAAGGAAACAACTACAACTTGGACTTCACCTTAAAAATGCAAACGATGTAACCTAATCATGTGTATCCTCTTATTAACCTGAAATTTAAAAAAAAAAATTAAATTATAAATTAAAAAAGTTATGAAACAAAACTAGTAGTTGTTGCAACAATAGCTGCTAGTGATGGTAATTGCAGGAGTAGAAAAAATGCATACTTTTCTTCAATTAAACGTCTTATTTTGAGATACCTGTAGATTCACACAGGTTATGGACTGAATGTTTGTGTCTTCCTAAAATTCCTGTGTTGAAATCAAAACCCCCCCCATTCAGTATAATAATCTGAAGATCAAGCCAGGTGGTTGCTCATCTCAACCGTTGTTCATTGTACTGTAGGGCAGCACAACATGATATGGGTGTGCTCTACATTTTTTAACCATTGATCTATAGAAGGACTTTTGGGTTGTTTCCAGTTTGGACTATTACAAATAAAGCTGCTATAAACATTCATGTCCAAGTTATTGTGTGAATATAAATCTTCATTTCTCTTGAGACAAATGCCCATGAGTGCAAGTGCTGAGTGGTATAATAATTGGATGTTTAGTTTTATAAGAAACTGCCAAAATGTTGGCCAGAATGGTTGTACCATTTTACATACCCATCAGCAATGTATGTATGATCTGGTTTCTCTGCATCCTTGCCAGAATTTACTCTGGTCACTATTTTTTCTTTTAACTGTTCTGATAGGAGTGTGGTTCTATCTCACTGTGGCATTATTTGCATTTTAGTTATTTGCACTTTATTTGCATTTCTGGAATGGCTAGTGATGTTGAACATCTTTTCATGTATTCTCACATATCTTCCTTAGTAGATATCTCTTCATACTTTTGACCATTTTAAAATTAAATTATTTTGCTTTTTAAATATTAATTACCTCTGCTATTAATATAATTAAATGTATATAGTTTAACTTTTTTAATAGACTTCACTTTTTAGAGTTGTTTCAGACTCATAGCAAGGTTAGGCAGAAAGTACAGAGCGTTCCCATGTGTTCCCTGCAACTGCCACCCTAGCAAAGCTCCCCTAACCCCACTATCCATATACCACGTTGTACATTTGCTGCCATTGATGAACCTACATCACCACAACCTTGTCACTCAAAGTCTACAGTTCACATTAGAGCTCACTCTCGGTGTTGTACAATAGATGGGTTTTGATAAATGTATAATGACGTATATCTACCATTATATTACAGCACAGAAGATGGTTACATTGCCCTGGAAATCTTCTGTGTTCTGCCTGTTCTCTGCCCCCCATCCCTGGCAACCACTGATCTTTTTATCATCCTTTATCCAGAATGTCATGGAGTTGCAGCCTTTTCATATCAGCTTCTTTCACTCAGTAATGTCCATTTAGTAATGTCTATTAGCTGGGTTCGGCGGCTCACACCTGTGAGAAACAAATTTCTGCCCTCCGGGAGGCTGAGGCCAATGGATCCCTTGAGTTCAAGAGTCCAAGACCAGCCTGAAGAAGAGCAAGACCCGTCTCTACTAAAAAATTGAAAAACTGAGGCAAGAGGATTGCTTGAGTCCAAGAGTTTGAGGTTGCTGTGAGCTGTGATGATACCATGGCATTCTACCCAGGGTGACACAGTGAGACTTCATCTCAAAAAAAAAAAAGATTTCTCCATGTTTTTTCAGGGCTTGATAGCTAGTTCATTTTTCTTTTTTTCTTATTTATTTATTTTTTCGAAATGTTAAAGAGGGCACAAGTATTTTTCTTACATGGTTATCTTGTGTGATGCTTAAGTCAGGGTTTTGGTATGCCCACACCAGAATAGTGGAATGAAAATGGAGTCCTGTCTCTTACCATATACAAAAATTAATTCAAGATACATTAAAGACTTAAGTATAAGGCATGAAACCGTAAGAATTCTAGAAGAAAATGTATTAGAACTTCTCGATATTGGCCTAAGCAAAGAATTTATGACTAAGACCCCAAAGGCAAATATAACAAAAATAAATAAACAGGGCTCGGCGCCTGTGGCTCAACGGGCTAAGGCGCCAGCCACATACACCTGACCTGGCGGGTTCGAATCTAGCCCTGGCCCGCCAAACAACAATGACGGCTGCAACCAAAAAATGGCCGGGCATTGTGGCGGGCGCCTGTAGTCCCAGCTACTTGGGAGGCGGAGGCAAGCAAATCACTTAAGCCCAAGAGTTTGAGGTTGCTGTGAGCTGTGATGCTACAGCACTCTACTC
>CAUYRH010053258.1:0-36051 GCA_963574655.1 Perodicticus potto
GACTTTAACCTCTTTCATGTTTACATGGATGAGCTGGAACATATTCTTCTTAGCGAAGTGTCACAAGAATGGAAGAAAAAGTATCCAATGTACTCAGCCCTACTATGAAGCTAATTTATAGCTTTCATATGAAGGCTATAATCCCCTTCTCTTCTGAGCTGCTTAAATTCAGAGATTACATCTATTTCAATCACTACTATACGCCCTAGGTCCAAGGACAATTGTAGGTGCTCAATAAATACTTCTTTGATGAAATATTTTCCTCTTCCTAACCCTTATTGTACCTAGAACAATGACTTCAAAAAGGTGGCACTCAAAATGTCCACTGAACGAAGAGACACCTATATCATTCTTTTCTAGGCTCAACTTGACCTCTTTCTTCTTAATGCTTTTTAAATGTATTAGATAATGGAGTGTTGTCATGGTTTTCTAGACTTGGAAAATTTTCCTTTGACTACATATAAGCCAGATTTTTTGCTGGAGCAGTTGGACTACTGAGCTATAACAAAAAGCAGATCAGAGGCAGGAGGCTCTGAGAGAAAGTTAACATACTATTTGGAATGGTAGTGGGGAAACAATCTAGGTGGAGCATAGAAACAGACATTTAACCTTTCTGAGGCTGGGCTTTGACATACATGATCACTTAATAATTTCTCCACTTGGCATGGTGCCCTCTGGGAGCTACCCAGGTCTAGCACAAAAGAGGTTTAATCACTAACTAACAAACCAAAAACCTAGTCCCCAATGGATGTCACTGGCTGAGAAAAGCAGGCTTAGATAGGAATAGAACATATTCCAAGGATCCACCATCCTGGGCAAGCCAACAGCTTCATTGGCCTAGGGACTATATAGATAAGATCCTAGTAGTATTGGTTCTTAGGACAGAGAAAGGGAAAAAAAGAAAAACAATTACTGTTAACTAGTCACCTTTTACGTTTTTGTTATAGTAAAATACAAACAATATAAAATTGACCATTTTAACTATATTAAGTTGCACAAAACAGTGACATCTATGAAACTCACAGTGTTGTACAACAATCATTACTATCCAATTTTAGAACATATTTATCACTCCAAAGGTAAATCCCATACCCAAAGCACTCACCCCAATTCCCCCACACACACACCCCTTGACAACAATTATTCTGCTTTTGGTCTCTACAGATTGGCCTGTTCTGAATATTTCATATAAATATGTATCTTTTGTGTCTGACTTCCTTCACTTGACTTAATGTTTTTTTGCAGTTCATTCATGTTGTAGTGCACACCAGACTGTCATTTCCTTTATGACTGGATAATATTTTACTGTATGGATATATGGCATTTGTATATCCATTCATCTACTAATGGACATTTGAGTTATTTTTATCTTTTGGCTATTGTGCATAAACATTGATGTAAAAGTTTTTTTTTTTCTTTGAACATCTGTTTTCGATATTTTTGAGTATATATATATATACACACACACAAATGTATATATACACGTGCACACGCACACACACAGATACACGTATGGAATCACTGGGCCATATAGAATTCTATGTTTTACTTGAGAACCACCAAACTGTTTTCCATAGAGCCTCCCTGCAAAAAGGACATTCTCCAGTAGACTGCCTTCAGATTGGAAATTTTGGCCACAAAGCTGGTGTTCCTTTCAAACTTATGTACTATATGGTTGCCCTGGCAGCTCCATGAGAATATAATAAGCCCTGAAATACATTGCTGGCTCTGCCTCCCCTTACCCTACCCCAGAAACCTGTGGGTTCTTTTGATCATTCTAATACTTTTAGGTATTCTTTGCACTGGGTATTTTCAAAGATGGTATTAGATTTAATTACCATCTGTAAATAGAAATTGAAGCTAAGAAGTGATGAGTAATTTATACACTTTCACAGAATTATCAGCAAAGATAGGTTTGCTGAAGTTAAAGATACTGTTTTTTCTAAAGATAGGTCTATAAGGTGGCAACCAAATTTAATGAATATCCCAGGATTACCTTTAGATATTTTCAGAAACCAAGATGTCATCTTTTAAAAATTACCCAATTTATAACTGGGCCAAGAGACTTGAACAGAAACTTCTCTGAAGATGACAGATGAATGGCCAACAAACACATGAAAAAATGCTCATGGCCCCTATTCATCTGAGAAATGCAAATCAAAAGCACTCTGACATATCACCTAAGTCCACTGAGATTAACTATTACCATAAAGTCCCAAATCTGCAGATGCTGGTATGGATGTGAAGAGAATGGAACACTTTTGCACTACTAGTGAGATTGCAAACTAATACATCCTCTATGGAAAGAACCATGGAGAAATCTCAAAGAACTAAAAGTTGACCTTCCACTCAATCCTGCTATCTCATTACTAAGTATCTACCCAGAAGAAAAAAAATCATTTTACCACAAGACAATTTGCACTAGAATGTTTATTACAGCTTAATTCACAATTGCCAAGACAGGAAAGCAACCCAAGTGCTCATCTTTTGTGTTTACCTAGATGAAATTGAAACATGTTTGTAGTCAAGTATCTCAAGAATGGAAAAACAAGTATCCAATGTACTCAATACTAATATGAAACCAATATATAAACAGCTACATGCCCACACAAAAGAGAAAACACAAAGTATGGTCTAGCAAGGGGGAGGAGAGAGAAGGGAGAAAGGAGGAGGAAAGGAGGGAGATTGGCAGGATCTCACCTAATGTTCACAATGTGAGGGTATTCAACATGCCCCCTAGTGGAAGGCTCAACTACAACATGAACTTTACCTTAAAATCAAAAACAATGTAACCTAAACACTTGTACTCTCATATTAATTTGAAATTTAAAAACAAACAAACAAAAAAAACTACATGTAGCAGCATAATCCTTTTTACAAAGAAAACCTTATGAAAAGGAATTCTGCTTTTGGCTAAATTGTGTTACAAGGAACATATTTAACCTCTTCTTTTAAACAACTATAAACCGAGCAATATATATAAAACAATCATTTTCACACACTAAAAAACAGGGAGGAAAGCACCATGACCATGACTCCTGAGAGAGAAAGAGTAAACAAACAAGTTGGCTCTATGGTTATCCAGTTTATTATCTAAAGAGAGTTTGCATGCCTTGGCATAAAGAGGTGAACCAAGGTGAATCCTGGGCATGTCCATGAATTGAAAAGATGAATTTGGGAGTTTGGGTAGGCCAAAATTGCTAGAGTTCACAGGGTTTCCTCAAATCTTCAGCAGAGTATGATCAGTATATGTGTGTATGGAAACTAATCAGCTCTGGGGAAAGAACCACTGGAACAGAGTAAAGAGAAAAAGCTGGGAAGAGTTCACATTACCAATTATGATGGTTTATTTTATGTATCAGCTTGGAGAGCATTTGGATGAAATTAACATTTAAGGCGGTGCCTGTGGCTCATTGAGTAGGGTGCTGGCCCCATATACCAAAGGTGGTGGGTTCAAACTCAGCCTCGGCCAAACTGCAAAACAGAAAAATAGCCGGGCGTTGTGGGGGGCGCTTGTAGTCCCAGCTACTCGGGAGGCTGAGGCAAGAGAATCCCCTAATCTCAGGAGTTGGAGGTTGCTGTGAGCTGTGTGATGCCACGGCACTCTACTGAGGGCAATAAAGTGAGACTCTGTCTCTACAGAAAAAAAAAAAAGAAATTAACATTTAAATCACAAAACTCTGGGTAGATTACTTTCTATATTGTGGGTGGGACTCATAATCAGTCGAAGGCCTGAATAGAATGAAAAGACTCCCTGAAAAAAAGAATTTCCCAGTAGACTTCCTGCAGAATGGAACTGCACATGGCTCTCTTGGGTCTCTAGGCTACTGGTGTTTGGGCAGAAATGCCACCATTGGCCCTCCATGTCTCCTGCCTGTTGGTCCTCATTACTAGCCTCCATAACTGCAGGAGCCAATTTCTCATAATAATCTCTCTCTCTCTCCATACATACATCTCCTCCTTATTCTCTGGAGAAACCTGACTAATAAACCAATATGGCCATATAAAAATATACATTCATGTGTGTATAGATGTGTGTGTGTGTATTCTCTTCAATGTACCTACTTATTTATTTACAAACAGAGACAGAAAAAAGGCTTCTCTATTGCCTGCCAGATGTGCTCATTTCTCTTGTAGGTGCACTGTAACATGTTCCCTGAACAGTGAAACCAGAACTATCATCCAGTTGGGCTTGAGTTTGAAAGACAAATTTTATTGTAGCCACAATTTCATAAACTAGCCTAGGTAGCTTGATTCTCAGGAGTGCCAAAGTCTTCCATGCTATCTATGAAATTCATAGAGGTTTTGTGATCCTTACCATCAGGATTAGGCCTTAAAAGGATATTTACTGAGCATTTACTATGTAGTCTCTGTGACTCTTATCCACTGGGCTATGGTGAGATATGGGCTATTATGGTGAGAATATGATTTTAATCATTAAGAAAAAATATTTTGTATTTTTCAAGTTGCCACTCAGCTTATAAGCAAGTTCTCTTTCACAATGACGACCATTTCTTCTGTGAATACTTCTTTACCTTTGTTTTTGCATGACACCACATAGTAGATTTTGCTTGTACTTTTTTTTTTTATCTTATTCAGCTTATTTATGGACTACTTTTCCACTCCTTCCCTTATTTATTGGTGTTCCCCTCTCTCAGATATTTCATTAATCTGTCATACATTCAATTAATTAACAAGTACAAGCTGATCATTCCCATAAGTGTAGCCCAGACTTCTCTCTTGAATTGTAGACTTACATATCTAGCTGTCAATGGACTTTTCTCCTTGGGCATCTATATTAGTCATCTCAGGCTACCATAACAAAAGGCCATAGACTGGTTCTTTAATTTTCTCACAGTTCTGAAGGATGGAAGTTAAATTATCATCGTACTTAGTTCATGTCCATTTTTTGTAGGACTCTCACACTTTCCTAATTCAGATGGTTATCATAATTTGCCTAGATTATTACGGCCACCTTCAAACTTCAAGTATAGGGTCATGGTTAAGATTCTATATCCAGATAGCCTGGAATCAAATCTGAGGTATATAACTGTAAAATATCAAACAGGGTTCTTTAGAGAAATAGATCAAGAACACAAAGAGAGGACATTGGAGACCTAGCAGGGAGGAGGTTTTGGGTGGATGAGGGGTAATAACTTACCTATCTGGATACAGTGAACACTATTCTGTTCATAGGCACACTGAAAGCCCTGACTTAAGCCTTATACACAGTATCAGATTAATACTCATGCCCCCTTAGTATTTGGAAATAAAAAAAGAGAGAGAGAGAAAAGATGCATGTGTGTCCTTTTCTTAAAGGAGACTGATTTTAAATGTCAATCACAACTATAAATTATCTTCATAGCAACATTTAGACTAGTGTTTGACTGAAGAAACTGGCATCACAGCCTAGCCAAGTTGACACATAAACTTAACCATCACTTTTCTTTTTAATACAATTTTTTTTTTTTTTGTAGAGACAGAGTCTCACTTTACTCACTTTATCACCCTCTGTAGAGTGCTGTGGCGTCACACAGCTCATAGCAACCTCCAACTCCTGGGCTTAGGCGACTCTCTTGCCTCAGCCTCCCAAGTAGCTGGGACTACAGGCGCCCATCACAATGCCCGGCTATTTTTTAGTTTTGCAGTTTGGCCGAGGCCGGGCTTGAACCCACCACTTTTGGTATATGGGACCAGCGCCCTACTTGCTGAGCCACAGATGCCACAAGTTACTTAATATTCCTATGCTTCCCTGGTTCTTCATAAGTCAAATGGGGATAATAAAAGATTCTACCTTCTAGGATCAGTATGAAAAATGTTTAGAACACAACACTTAGAACAGATCTTCTTGCTTCCTTTTTTACAGCCCTGAAATTGCCTGTTGTGACAGTTAATTTTAATTTTACCTGTGAACTTAGAGCATATTTTTACATGAGATTAATATTTAAAGTGGTGAACTTTGATTAAAGCAGATTGCCTTCCTAATGTAGATGGGCCTCAGCCAATCAATTAAAGGATTGAATAGAATTAAAAACTCCAACCTCCCCTACCAAGAGGGAATTCTTTAGCAGACTGCTTTCAGGCTTGATTTGAACCATCAGCTCTCATGAGTATCCATCAGCTTCCACGGGAATTGTACCACTGACTTTCCTGGGCCTCCGGGCTACCATCCTTTGGATTGGAACTATACCATCAGCTCTGCAGATTGCCATCCCATAATTATATGAACCATACACACACACATACACACGTATATGTACATGTATTTATACACATACATACATGTATACACACTTTTTTAACCTGCTAGAAACAAGGCAAGAACTGTACTTGTTATTTCATGGTTATATATTATAGCAGCACATAGGTGGTATTCAAAATATTTTTTCTTAATGATTAAAATCATATTCTCACCATAATTATTCTTAGCCCTTCTTAGTGAGGGCACAATGAATTGATTTAATCCTCTTACTCCATGATCAAACAGCAGAATTACATATTATATTTTCATAATACCTTGCTCTCTAGGTAAATGCTCCTATATTCCTTGTCTGTTCCTCACATGAAAAAATCCTTTGCCATTCTAATCACCCATTTCCAAGCCTTCTGTAGTCTATTTCTGTTACCAAGTAAATTTATAAAATTCTAGGTAGAATGAGAATAATATGGAAGACTAGAACTTTGATTACAAAGAATCTGGATGCTATTTTCTTGGAAATTAACATTGTGTATCAGGAAGAGCAATGTCTTTTCAAAATGATCTTACACATTGTGTATGTGTGTAAATAGACACCTCTACTGCAACCCTGATGGTGTTCTGAAATCTTCAAAAGGAAAACAAACACTCCTTATTTAAGAATTCCTTCCACTGAAACAAACTTTGATGAAAATTATACAGGAATCTGATGAAGTTGATTACATTTAGTTATCATACTGTCATAGGAGGAAAAAATTCTATCTGTTCAGAATGTTGATATTTGGAGGCAAACCCCATTTAAAAGACATAAAAAGCCCACACTTTTGAGTGGTAGGTTTTAATAATGAGAAATTTTTGCCAATTTGAGCATGTACTACATATCCTAAAAACTTTATAGTCCATGTTAAAAGCACAATCTCATTGTTCGATCCTGGTTAAAACATAGTTGAGTGTAAATGAGTATTTATTAATAGTACCAGTCTGTCCTGTTAACTCTTTGCTTGAATCTCATTCTGGGGCTTATTGTTCATCCATGTCAGATCAGTCACTTCCGTGACTTGTGGTAAAATATACAAGCTCATTTGAAGCTCATGTTCCTAATTATCTTTTCAAACTCCTTTCCCAGAAATACACCTCCCAGTCCCTTCAATCTCAGAAAGTTTGTTCATGCCACTCTACTCCCGACTAAACTAACCTCCTATTTTCCCTGCTACTGATAACTATTTATTTTTGAAATTTAATTGATCCTTTCAATCCCGGTTTGTTGCCACCACACAGTTCTTATAGTTTCCACACCAAGAATAAACTACTACCTTATGCAGAAATCTGTGTTTCTCTCAATCAATCTTGTCACTTTGACTTGGATTGTAGTTATGTTTTGTTTACCTATTAGACTGAGAATTCTTTATGAGCAGAAACCATACTTTGTTCATCTCTATTTTCCTGTCACCTAACTCATGGCTTAGTACAGGTGATATGTCAAGTAGAGACTTAATAAATGAAGTAGAACTGATTTCTCTGTTTAAAGTAACTCTGAAACTTTACTCCAATAACTCAGAAAGGGAATTGCCCATATGGTTTAGTAGGTTTTCTGGCCAAGCTAACAAGCAGTCAGAATGGTAAGCAGAGGACTCACTAATAAAATGTCAGAAAATAGACCAAAATATTAGTACCAAGGAGGACAGCAGTATTTTAAAGAAAAAATACTGGAAGAAGAAAATAAACAGAAGGTTAACTTGGAGGGAAAAAATGGGGCAATGGAGAAAAAATTACTTATACTTTAATGCCAAAAGGAAAGAAAACATGTACCCCAAAGAATGAAATGAAATGTGTTCTTAGAAAAATTGACACAGGCACAGACTAGGCTATTTCATTAATCTCCTATACAAACTTCAGCCCTCCATTCCATTCTTTATACCAAAATCAGAATGCTCTTTCTAGATCTTATATTTGAAAATGTCATACACAGGCTTAAACCTATCTAATAGCTTCCTAACAGTCATAAGATCAAGTCTAAGCTTCTTAGTAAAATTTTATGGCAAAGTTACTTCTATTTCTGACTATTTCTATTGCTTTATCTTTGGCCAGCCTCTCACCTCATCACCCGCAAACCCTTTTTTCCTTTAGTGTTATCAAACTACTTACATTTTCTTAGGTGAACCATGCTTTCTCATGCCTCTGGACCTTTACATAGGCTGTTTCTCCAGGCTGGATAGCTAGGACTCATCTGTAAAACAATTTCTTAACAACTGATTTTGGCTAGGGCCTGTGAGAATAATGATATAATTTAGAAATGACATCTGCCCTTGAGAAGCTTGTTAGGGGGGAGCAGACTATGGGAAAAGGTCCCCAGTGCCTTCTATCCTGATTCCTGCATATAATCCATTGTGTCTTACATATTCAGCTATGAAAAGTGTCATGTATCCTTTCCCAAATAAATGAATAAACTAAATAAATGAATAAAACTTCTCATGAGATGTGATTTCTGTGAAGTTATGAATTTTTTCTATAGGCTACCTTTACCCACCTTGAAGGACTGCTTTAAAAGTCATGGTGCCCTTTGATGTCTTCCTGTAGGACAAAGGAACCCAGAGCTTATCTACATGTAGATATTCTATTAATATATAATGACTCTTAGGACAGGAAGGAAATGGAACTGCATTTCCTTTTTGGACATTTCTAGCAAAACTGAAGAAGGAAAATGGCCTCATCTTAATAAAAGAGGTTACTCTTGGGAATGTGTTTAACGGAAGGTTACAGAACCAATCTTTGAAAGAATATGGACAAAGCACAATTCATCATTTCCTCCCTAGAAAGTGATTATCAGGAGAAAGGTAGCTTCAAGGCCAATTGTGCCCTGCTTCATAAAGGATCCGTTTACATTTCAAGAAAGAACAAGAAATAATGCCCCTCAATGAGGCTATTTCACACAAGGCCTTCTCTGATTTTCTCAGAGTCTGACCTTTTTTTGCTTCTAATGACATTGCCTCACTCCTTAGCCTATGCTCTTAGACTGTCCAAGAATAGAAACATCTCCCCATAAATCCCACACTGACTCCCCAGAAAAGCTAGCTTTTCCAAATCAAATATGTGTTACTTCCTTGATTCCTTTAGTTATGTCTGCTTATGTATCATAAGAGAAGATATAAGCTCCTCAGCCTAGCACTTTAAATCCTTCTGCAACCTCACCCTACCAACCTCTGCAGCTCCCTTTTACTGCAAGCTCTGGGAGCACCATTTCGTGCTCCTATAAGCAATTCACACCTGTATACCTTGGTGCAATTGCTCCTGTCTGTGATACCTTTATCCCTTTCCCAGGCTTGTTATTCTCCATTTGCCCTTCTGGATCTACTTCTACTCTTCTCAGCCTTCTTGTGTCCAGGGAGCTACAGATGATATCATGTGGGACATCATTTGTTTTTAAATCATAGCTGTGTACATTAATGCAATCATGGGGTACAATGAGTTGGTTTTGTATACAATTTGAAATATTTTCATCGAACTGGTTAACATAGCTTTCATGGCCTTTTCTTAGTTATGTCTCTGACAAAGGTTTAAGAACCAGAATACACAGAGAACTCAAACATATTAGCAAGAATATTTTCCTTTTTAAAGTAACACTACATAAATAGTATACTAGTATGTCCATGCACTATGGCACTCCTCACCACTCGCAGGAAAAAGCCAGTATACTGATTGAAAGTGCAAGCTTGCAAGAGGTGGACTCACTATAGGAGCAGGAGACCCCCGAGTAACCTCTGTGGCCATTTCTTGAAACAATATAGAACAGGTGTGGAGTCCTCATGTACCAGTACTACTGTGCTTAATGATTGCTATGTGCTCTTTCCCCACAGGCCCTACTCCCACCCTGTTGAGTTACAAATGTTCAACTCCATCACTTGAGGTTGTGTCTCCAGGCTGCAAAACATCTCGGGCCCAGCTGGGAGATTGCCCGGTTCCCAGAGCCTCCTTCAGGAACCGGTGACCGTTCCTATAAGCATGGTGCTCAGTCTCCTCCACTAGTACTCTACTATTAGAATAGTATTCCTAGAGGAGTTTCCCATGAGTAGAGCTGCTAGGTTAAACAACATGCATTTTTTTTTTAATTTAGTAGTTTTGCCCTTCACAAAGTGCTACCAGTTCCCTTAGTGTATGTGATTAACCCACCTCCCAGATTTTTTAATTCTGCATACATCTCTCTTTAATTTGTTTTCATTCTTAAGACTGACAGACAAAAACACATCTCATTTGTTGTTTTAAGGGTATTTTTCTAATTATTTGTAAAATTTTTAACCCATTCCTTATGTTCATAGATACTTCTTGGTTTTTTTGGTCTGGGAATTACCTATTCATCTCTTTGACTATTTTCATATAGGGCCAGAGCTCATTTTGAAATGAAGCTATTAATCCTTTAATTTTTACTTTGGTGGGAAATTTTTTGGAGCTTTATAATACATTTACATATCTAGCAGGAATATTCCCAGCTACATTAGTTTTTCTTTTTAATTTTCTAGCTCTGCTTAAATAATAAAATTTGATTATTTTATATTCTTATCTAAATGTCTTTTCTTTTCTTTTTTGTAGAAACAGAGTCTCACTTTATCGCCCTCAGTAGAGTGCTGTGGTGTCACATAGCTCACAACAAACTCCAACTCCTGGGCTTAGGCGATTCTCTTGCCTCACCCTCTAGAGTAGCTGGGACTACAGGCACCTGCCACACGCCCGGCTACAGATGTCTTTTCTTTATTTAAAAAACTCACACCCAAACATTTCTCATTAAAATTGATTAATTTTACAAGCATTAACTTAAAAAAAATCAAATGCTTCTGTAATAAGTGGTTCAATTAGGTGTTATGTACAAAACAAGGTGAAATCAGGCAATTCTGGTTCAGCTATCATAAGGCCTCTTTAACAAAATACCTAATTTATAGTACAGTCAGTCTGAGGCTTACTCCTCGGTTTGGAATGGTTAATTCTGTCACTCCCTATTATATGTGGGTACCTTCTCTAGCTATGCTAAAAGTATTTGTAAGGGAACCCCTGGAGTTTCCTATTTTTTTTAAGACAGCCTCATTCTGTCACCCTGAATGCTGTGGTGTCATATCTCACAGCAACCTCAAAGTTTTAGGCTTGAGCAATCCTCTTGCCACAGCCTCCTGAATAGGAAGGACTATAGGAACCTGACACAGTGCCCTGCCAGTATTTTTTTTCTATTTTTAGTAGAGATGGGTCTTGCTCTTGATCAAAGCTGGTCTTGAACTCCTGAGATCAGGTGTTCCACCTGCCTCAGCCTCCCAGAGTTCTAGGATTACAGATGTGAGCCACTGCACCCTGTCTGCAGTTTACTTTTTGATTTGACCATCGTAGTTCTTATCAGAGAGATCATAGGCATGATCAACAAGAATTTTTTCAGAGATTCCCCTTTGCTGTGGCTTCTTTTCTCAGTATTCAGCTCCACTGCTCTTTAATAGAATCTCCACCAGGAGTAAGAGTACTGGGCCACTTCTCTGAGAAAAAGTGCAGCTTTCCATGGGTACTCTAGAGTATCTCAGCCCAACACACCAACCCTTCCTGTCCCTCATTAACAAAACAGATATTTTTTTCGTGAGGTATCAAAAAGGGTAATACCTGGGTTTGATTCCCCCTTCTGTCATTTGCTAGTGAACTCAGAAATATTTGTGACTTCTTTAGAATTTTAATTTACTCATCAGTAAAATGCGATTGATAATGACATTTTGCCAGGCTGTTGAGTGTATTAAATAAAATGATAAGTGTACATGCCTTGATAGTTCCAGGGTTCTCACTCTCCATCATGCACCTTCCCAATCTCACGTCTCTCATTAGAAGTGTGGGCACATTTAATACTGAGATTAAATTCTAGGAAAAAATAAGTTAAACCATTCTATTATTATAATAAATAAAATATACATATAATATGGAAACTGTACAAGCAAAATTGTGAACTTTGTTAAATGTACTGTTGATTTGAAACTTTTACTTGTTAAAAAATATTTCAAACTCTCAATTTTTACATGGACTTAAGTATTTTAAATTCAATAACTGCTCTTATCAAACAAAACTTATTTTTACAACTGATGTCATTGGTATTACAGCAAATTTTACAGAGAAGCCAAATACATACATTCTTTATTTTGATGGCAGAGTGTAGATTTTGTATTGATCTGGAAACAGCATGAGATCCTACATGGAAAAATTTAGCTTCAAATACAAATGTACAGGATAGAAAATCTGAGCAATTGAACCATTCTGAGATTCTAAAAGGAGGACTTAAATAATCTATTTTTAATCATACAAAATAACTCTTCCAATAATTTTAAAAGAGCAAAATTGGGACTTACAACCAAGTACATGTATATACATGACTACTGGGTTATTCCAATTACATTTTGCATTCCAGAGAGATAAACACGCTTGCATAGATTATAATACTCCATGCAAGTTCTCAGACAATCAAGCACCAGAAGAAAATTTCCAATATTTCTTAAAAATAAAAGAAAATTGGAAAGGTACCACAGAAGCAGAAAGGAAAGAAGTAAAACACATTTACTTCTTGAAGATGCCACTAGAAGGATTTTGATACGTGGGTGGCACAAACAACTTGGGTTTTCAGATTTTCATATAAAAAGAAAAATGTTATCCACAAACGAAACAACCTTGAGAGAGAAGCATCAAAGCTTGTATATTTTCTTTTAGATACGGCATAGCATAAATAATTAGTGTATTCCTGAGGAAATGAAATGTTGTTTCCGTTTGTTTTGTCTTGTACAATCTCCTTAGTCAAATAAAAAGTCTTCAAAGAGCTTTTCATTTTAACTGCTTACAAAAATTATAATCACCTATAATTTCCCCCTGTTCTTCTCATAATAAGGTTAAGCTCAGTTCAAACTACTTATATAAGTGAAGTTAATACTTCATTGTCCAGTTTTTGCCCATAAATTCGACCTGTGTAAATCCCTTTTGTAATGCATGTCAGAAGAAAACTGGGAACATTCTATTAGTACCATGCCAAAGTTTGGACTTTCAATGAGGAAATTGTTTAAAAAAAATCTTAATTTTGCTTTGCAAAACTTCAATTCATATTTAGAGTATTCCTATTTGAAAAAATAATTGCTCTGTCAACATTTTCTTATTTGATCCTAATACTTCCTTGCATTCTCTTCATCTCTCCACCCCCAAGCCTTTGTTTTACTTTAGGTTTGCATCAACCATTGCTGAGACTACTGAGCACCAAAGAGGTCTCATTGCCTTCGCTATTTGCCTATTCCTTCATTTTCTATCCTCACTCCCACCCAGTGCTGCCAAATAATCTTTCTAACCCTAGTTCAAACCTTCTCATTCTGAGGCTCTTTAAAACTTCTGATTCCTTTAGCTCCACTGCAGATATACACACACACAAACACACACACACAGTCTTAAAAGTTCTTTATGTAGCAGAAAAAGTACTTTCAGCCACATTTCCCTTCACTGCCTCAGAGCACAAGTATGTGCTCCAATCAAGTCAATCCGCTCCCTCTTCCTCAAACACAATGGGCATCTTCAGGTCATTGTGGCTTTACCTGTTGTGCCCATTTCCTGGAAGATGAATATCAGTTTTTCTTAATGAACGTCATTTTTTTATGAAAGTTTCACAGCCTCCTGCAGGCAGTATACTATGTCCTTTCTTACCATCTCTAGTTGCATCTGCCATAGGCCACGGATGGTTTTATATCAAAATATTTATTGCATCTTCTTGATGATATGGTTCCTGAGTGACATCCTAGTCCAGTGATAACAGGATGGACTATGAGATCTGCTTTATCCGATAAAATGAGACTGGCATGGCACTTAACATGTCCAAGGAAAAGATGGGGCAAAAGGGAATGGATTTCTCTAAGTCTCAGTTTCTCCACAAGTAATGTTGGACAAATGATAAAACACAACTAAAATGGTTAACATAGTTCTCAAACATTCTAGATGCTTAATAAACTTTTAAATACTTCGTTCTTTGTATTACAAGGATAATCATTTTCCAAATTTATTACAAAAGCATAACAACAGTGTATTCAGACAAAATATAAACTAACAATCCTCTGCAACTACTCATTGTTTTCAAAACAAATTTAGTGTTTCTAATAGTATTTAGTTAGGAGCTCTCATCAAAAATTATAGGATAATTGGCAGGATGGATAGTGAACTGGATGTCTGGTGATTCTATAAAATAGCATCATAGAAAAACTGTGTTACTCTCCAGCACTATACCTTAATATTCTGTATGTGAGGATGTATGATTAGCACCACAATCTAGTTAGTATTTAACTTTAACATTAACGGCAGTTGTTCACTGAGGCCAGGCCAAATTGATCAGATCTCAAATCCACTATGCCAAATGATCGTCAGATTTCAAATCTGGCAGAGAAAAAGTAAAATAAAACCTGGCAGAATGTTAACACAATGACATCATGCCCACTCAACATCTATCACAGAGCAAGAATTATCTACTCTTCTTAAAACAAAGGCATGATGAAAGGAGATAAAAAACTCTCTTAGGTACTATAATCGAATCCATCTTCTGAACAAAGGTCATTCTTGGCAAGAACAACTCTTGTCCAGAAAACAATGAAGGCAATTTATGAAAAATGTTCTTGAGTTCCAGCACAAATGAACTGTAAATCATTATTCATGAAGAATGCAATTTACACCAGTATTTTATATGATGATTATAGGTCAATAACAAATAACATAGTTTGAAAAACTAATTTACGTTTTTAGCGCTAAGAGGCATAATTCCTTTTTTAAAATGGAAGAGTCACCAACAGAGATTTTACATATGTAACTAATTTACGAGATGCATATACATAGTTTTGTTTTGTCATATGAAAAATTGAAATTTACTTCCTATCGTCAAACATATGTTTAGAAATGAATCTTGATTGAAATATTAGTTTTGGTTAAATTAGCTTTGTCTTCCTTCAAATAAAAAAGGAATGCTCACTGGTTTATAACAACACATTTATTAAAAACCTATTAGTCTATACTCCAAATTCAGTAGAATATGTAGGATATATTGAAAATACAAAAATATTCCTCTTTTTATTCTTCCTCCAAATAGAATTTAAAAAATAGCATTTTATTTTGTGCATAATTTTATCCTAATAGTATCTTATTACATAGCTGACCACCTCCATACCTCCTTATGTTGACCTAATTTTCATAGACTGTACATATACCGTATATATGTATCAGTAGGCCTAGCTCCTTATGTTGACCATCTCTGCATGTTGACTAGTTTGTTACAGTCTCTTGAGTAGCCAACCTTTCTTGAGAGGTTCTATTGTAGTTCAGGAACAAATGAGATTAAGTCTGTGATACGTACTAAGAGAACCCATCTAATGCTATTGGTCTGAGATTTACTCTGAGAATGCCACTGAAATAGGATTATCCTAGACAGGAACAAATACTGTCATCAGCATTCTCTCCCTGCCCTCTTGTGGTAGCGATTACCAGCTGACTAATATGTGGTAAAGGTTATGAATCAATCAGCAACACTGATGACGTATAATATTCCTAACACAATGTTGATCAAAATGAATGTATATCAGTATTAAAATAATATTTCATTTTCTTCTAGTAGTACTTGAATACAATTTTAAATATAACTACTTCAATTTTCCAACGGTATTGTTCAAACAAGTAGCATGAAAGTATTTGATTGGAAATAAACCAGAAGATCTAATTACAGCCCCCAGATGCACAAACAGTCTTTTCCTTCTCGATAATCTGCTCACTGTAATCAGGTGGCTTTGTTGTGCTTATCTGAAAGTACAAAGAATTTGAGAAAATCAGAGCATTCCATAATTGCTGTATTTATCTACATTTATCTGTTGTTTTGGACTACTTAATGCTGGACAATTCTGCTTTGAGGCATTGATTTACTTTTCAGGGATTGCGTTTCTTCTAATATTAATTGAGTGTCTACATTTCTTTGTATACCACACACATAACTTGCCACCCTTCTTAGCTATGAAGGCTTCATCTGAGAACTTTATGAAGCTGCATAAGCGATATAATTATTGATGAATGAAACACCACATTGTAGATTTATTAACTGGCTGGATGATCCTCTAACATTTTAGGGGGTATATTTCTGGGAGTGGCTGGAAGGAATTCAAATGAAATCATACACCTTCCCTCTTGTCTTCCCTCATCCTCTCACGCTCTTTGCTCTATTGTTTTGGTGTTGTCCCTCCCTGAATAACATCTAATGCCATGTGTAGACACAATCTGTGTATGAAATGAATCCCCTTTATGGTAGGTAGGACAGGCTAAATGCTGTGAATATTGTCTGCTGCCTGTCTAGCACTAAAGGGGCAAGGAAGAGCTGAGGGTGCTTGCAATATAACAAAGATGGATGCAATTAAAATCAAATTCACTAATTTTCACTAATAATAAAGTTGAATTTAAATCACCTCCATAATGTAGTTTATTTCTTCTTCCTAGCCCTTTTCTTGGCCATCCTGTGTTGTTTCTATTCACTTGACTTCATTCAAGAGAAATCAGGAAGGATAGATGATGCTGTGCTAACGAACTACTCCAAAATGTCACCTTAAAACAGTAATGATTTCTTTATCTTTCACAGCACACATCCATTGTGTGTCTGCTAATCACAGTTACTCAGGTTGACTGAGAAGCCTCCACCTCCATCATTGCCAATGCCAGATTGAGAGAGACCCGTGGAGGCTCCCACTTCAGCAATTAAATGCTCTGTCTTGAAGGGGCATAAACAACTTCTGTTCAAAACTCACTGGCTAAAACCACCAGTTGCCTAGGAAATACAGTTCCTGGGAGAAGAACAGCTTAGAGACAGGGGGTAAACAAACTAATGGCTCCCACATATGCTTCCTTCAAAAGGAGGCCCCATCCCAGAAGACAGTTGCTGTAGTCTGCTGCGCTCACCAGCATCCTTAAGCACACCACATTTCTCTGTATCCCACTGATCATTCTTTCTTCTAAGTTTTCTAATTCGTCACTGAGTTCATGTTCTTTCCTCTTTTCTTTTGGATGTCTATTACTACCTGCTTTCAAGAAGCTAACATTTATAGAAGAGGATTTGGGCAGTAATGTAAGTGCAGTGAAAGTACAAAATGGCATGTTTCCAGCTCAGAGTGGTGGAATTTAGAAAGCTTCCAAAAGGGTGACATTAAACTGAAGTGCAAAGAGAAGAGGTTATTTCATTAAGAGTAAAAAGCATGTTCAAACTCAAGGCGACATCATGAGTCCACAGACATGCTAATTGTTGAAAATCTAAATTCTCAGAAAGAGTCTGATGGTGTCTCTCATAGGTCAGATGCCCATTGCTTGGATACGAAGAATCACAGTGATGTGATTAAAAACAACATGACTACAATTGTGATGAAGAAGGTTGGCTGTTGCTAGAAAGAGAGAGAGAGAAAGAGAAATTAATGTTGGGAACAATAAAACAAAATATAGCGGTCCACTGTAGTGAAGCCAAGTGCACAAGCAGAGTGACCAAGGTTTTGTGTGTCACTACAGGTCTCTGGATTCCATTCTCCAGTTGATGTAGAACCAACTAAAGCAATTTAAGGACTGAATGACAAGATTCACACTGTTGTTTCAAAACATCTCTCTTTTTGCTACAGTATGGTAGGGGATGGATTTTTTTAGAGAACTATTGCTATAATTTAGTAGAGAAAGGAGGAGGTTACGGCAAAAAAACAACAAGAGAGGTGATGATAAAGAGGGCAGTGACCCAAGATGTTCAGATAAGCAGCATGGAGGGAACACATAACAGGTGCAGGTGCAAAAGAGACACACAATATACAACGTTGTTTTGCCTTTGGCAGATGGGTGGAGGGTCAGATGCCCACTGTAGGAAAACCAACCTTCCATGAGATACAGCAAGCTAGTCCTCCCACAGCCACCCGCTCTCCGCTCACTTTGTATCCTGAAGGGCAATATTACAAACAACAAAACTGTTTTGTTTTTTTTTTAATTGGTAAAACCCAACAAACAGAACACCAACCAGGGTCATAGCATCATCAGAGAGAAGTCAGCATTATATATTTAATGTGAGTTGGATCAGTTAAAAAATAAATATACAGCTTGGATAGACTATAAGATGTAAGGGAGTATTTTCAAAAAATAATATTCGAAACTAGCGTAGAGTCACCAAATTGTTGAATATTGAAAGGTAGAACAGTAAATGATTGGTTAATAGTATAGTTTTTTGAAAAGGAAAGATAAAATCTTTTAATATAAATGCCTACCATTAAGAGTACAGCTGCGTTTCAACCACCGCAGTATTCACTAAGAGACCTTCAGGCTCCACCGGTTACAAACTTTTTATTTTTACTCTTAACTAATTCCACAAATTAACTTAAAACCCAAGTTACATGGGCTTCCTCGATTTCATAACCCATTTCCACCTTTTGTTTTTACAGTCACGCTGTAAAACTGAATTTCACTCCATCTACGCTGAGAGACACAGTTCACGGTATAACACATCTGTTTTCCTACGTGTCACGTCTGTGCTCGTAATTCTCACAGTTGCTTTAAACTCATTTTAAAATGTTGTAGGTTATTCCAAAACATTTTAACAAATTCAAACATAATATAATTATACTTCATCTCAAATATAACTTAATTGTGATACTTTGAGCTTTAGTTAGAAAAAATATTCACCATTTATTCATTCATTATGCGTACATTATTTTAGAATATATTAAGACTTTCTTATGTGCAAGCCACTAGAAAATGAAAATATGAATTAGAAAGTAAAGACTAGGTACATACTTGAGTAATAATAATGTGAGATAAAATGTGAACTGAATGACAATAATTTGAGAGAAAATAATAAAACCTTTTTTTATCAGTTACTCCCCCTAAAAAAGCAAATCACTCTTTCCACTGCTTACTGAGACCCCGTGTGATAAGATCTATTTTTGATGTTATAAAAAAAGAAGGAAGGAAGGGGAAGATAAAAATGAGGAGCTAATACAATTGTGGTGACCTTTGAAAAAGAAAGTAAATATAAAATCAGAACACACAGTTTACGTGAAAATAAGTATTGTTAACATTTTTTAGTTTTTAAGTAATTAACCTTAATTTTTTACCAATCATGCATATACAAGCATGTTTTGAATGTTAAAATTAAAATTTTGAGAAGAGATAAGATGACTCAGTGAAACCGGCTCTATTATTCTGCTCTTAGCAATCTTCTTCCTACATGACCCCGTTTAACACGGCAGAAGTGTAAGTTCATCAGTGAGCCCCTTGCAGCGGTTCTCAACCTGTGGGTCAAAACCCGCAGGAACTGTATTAAAGGGTCACAGCACTAGGAAGGTTGAGAACCACTGGGTAAGGGAATAACCAAGTCAATGTAAAGCTCTGACACAGAAAAATGAAAATGAGAAAGTGATCTAACTATCTGCATTCAGTCTTCGTATGGGATATGCAAAAGTCTTTACTGCTCATCCGCATCCCATCGACGTGGCCAGGACACAGATTCATCAACTACTACAAGTATCATCTCCTACAGGCTCAAAGCTGTTTCATGTCTCAGGAGACTTCCCTGCCACTGAATGGAAGTAAGCTTGCACGGGGAGCTACCCACCCTATCTTTGGGAGGTGCTAGTCAGTCACTAGTTTAGTAATAAGCCATAAAGACCAGCTACTGGGCCCAAGGGAAAACATGATTTGGCTTATTTATTCATTTATTTATCATCTGTGGTTTGCTTTATTCTCCAGAGCCATGCCCTTCCTCCCTCTTACCTAAGATCACATGATTTTTTACACTTCTTTTCCCTTCTCCATCCTGCTTCTCTCACTTCTTTTACAGGTGTTTTCTGAAGAGCTCTCCCTCAATAAATAGCAGCACCAAATCCCTATCTTCAGCTCTGCTTCTCCTGAGCCCCACTGTGGACTTGTGTCATTCTGAGGGTGGAGAGGCAGAAATGCCAAGCACAAGACATTAGAATAGAAGGGAATTAGGATCAGTGGTGTTAATAGAAATGTAAGCAAGAGAACCCAGTTTGTCTTTTTCTTTTTTGAGATAGAGTCTCACTATGTCACCCTCGGTAGAGCACTGTAGCATCACAGCTCACAGCAATCTCTTGGGCTTAAGTGATTCCCTTGCCTCAGCCTCCCAAGTTCCTGGGACTACAGGCACCCACCACAATGCCTGGCTATTTTTCTGTTGCAATTGTCATTGTTACTTAGCTGGCCTGGGCTGGGTTCGAACCTGTCAGCCTCAGTGTGTGTGGCCGGCACCATAACCACTGCGCTATGGGTGCTGAGCTGAGAACCCAGTTTTAAAGGAAAAATAATTATTTTCCTGAGGGGATTTTGCTTTTGAAGTGCCTGTTTTTGACATTTAAAAGTGCTAGTTGGAAAACAAAGATCTAGACCTTGTAGAGAGGATAGAAATACAGAGAGATGGTGAGCTAGGGAGGGTGGAGAGAGAGAGAGAAAATTTTAAGGAAGAGACCACTAAGAAAAAAGTGAGTAGATCTCTAGCCTACAATTTGGAAATTCAGGTTGAAAAGGAGCCCGTGGAGGCATTCAGAAGAATGTCTCCAAAGGAAATGGGATTTTCAGAAAGGAATAGCATGATATATTTTAAGGAGGAGAGACGAAAATAATAAAATCTGAGAAAGTGAATGTTGTGGGCAATACAGAGGATGTTGAGGTGGTCAGTAGAGAGACTTTTGTGTATTTGGGGAAAAAGAAAGCAAGGGTTCAAGGGATCACATGCGTTATTGAGATGTAAGGCAACCAGAGTTAGTGATCACCTTTGCCAGGAATTTACTAGGCTTCATAGCCTAGAAAATGCTGCTGTGTTTCTCTAGCATTTCCAGGACAAGAAAAGTTGAAGTTAAGCAGGGTGTGGTCTGTTTATAGAAATACTGGGAAGCTTATTCTGCTTCATTCTCTGGTGTCAGAGAAAAGCTTTCACAAAGTCTCTTGCAATTAAAGGTTTTCCTTTCTGGTTTATTTTATCATCATGACTCCCATAGCCTACTCTTTAATTTCCCCTTGTTTTGACTGAACAGAACTGTTTTGGTGCAGACTGCCAGAACAAAATATCATGAAGTAAGTAGCTTATAAACAACAACGAAATATATTTCTCACAGTTCAGAAGGCTGGGAAGTTCTAGATCAAAGCACCAAATCAAAGCATTTTCTCTCTGGGGTCTTTTAATAAAACTGTTTGTGCCATTCATGAAGGCTCCACCTTAATCACTAGTCACCTCCTAAAGCCCTTCATCAATAAACACCCTCACATTGAAGATAAAATGGTTTGTTTTTTTTACGGGGGGTGGGGGACAGAGTCTCACTATGTTGCCCTCCATAGACTGCCCTAGTGTCACAGCTCACAGCAACCTCAAACTCTTAGGCTCAAGCGATTTTCTTGCCTTAGCCTCCCTAGTAGCTGGCACTACAGGAGCCAGCCACAATGCCTGGCTATGTTTTTGTTGCAGTTGTCATTGTTTTAGTTGGCCCCCGTGCTGGGTTTGAATCTGCCATCCTCTGACCTACGGGTGTAGCCCAAAGATAAAAAGTTTTAACATATGAATTTGTGAGGGAAACAAACACTTGGTCTTTAGCGAAAAACAAAAAGCAGATACTATAAAATCTTGCCCTGTAAAAGTCATTTCCTATATCCTTCCGGTACAAGAAATTTAAATACTCTCACCTTTTTTCTAACTCCATACAATACTGTGTAATTTAAGATTAACTAAGCCAAAAGGTCCATTTTAAAGTATCCTACAACGTGAACTTGAAACATGAACATATATTCCTCTTAAAGCACTAGTCCCTTTAACACGTGTAATTTCAACATGGTGTTAGTAAAGTGTTAAATTGTATCAGCAATACAAAGGCTTTGCCAAATGGACACTTATAAAAAACACACAAAACATTTGCAGAAGATACACTAATAAATTAATTTGCCTAAGCATTCTATTGTAAACACTCACCTTCTGTTCTCTCTTGACTAGTACTATTTGCTTTATATTTTCCGTGACCCAGAATTTTTGTAGCATTTATATTGCTTTTAAATAACTATTAAATACATTTCAAACTGCCCAAACCTTCAGCAAAACCAGGTTTTGGTTTTAAGAGTTGTACAGTTATATAAATACAATCCCATCTTCATTTTTTGAAAGTAGATGGTTAAGTAGCAGAGTACCCTGGAGTGGCAGGTCTCGTTACAGAACCAGGGTTTCACTACATTATTTCCCCTGAGAAGGGGTGATAGAGAAAAAGTACAATGTGATTTTGAAGGGTTGGGTCCGTTCACCTTTCAAAATGAATAGTCATGGATAGAAAATAAATTTCACTGTCACTCTGTAAATGAAAGTGCAGTTAGTTTTATTCCCCTAGGATCAATACTGATCACGCTATTATATAACTAACCTATAACATTCAGTAACAAGTGGGAAACAGTGAGCCGAATTCTGTTTTGTGAGAAAGCTTCAAGTCAATACATTCTGAAGACAAATTTTCTTTAAAAAAGCTAACGCTTAAGCAGGACTGTAATAGGAACACGTTTATAACACATCACTTTTAATGTGTATGCACAGGCACTGCATGGGCCTAATATTAATGTTAAAACATTACGCTTGCCACTGTCAAATATAACTTATCTATGACTCTTACCACTCTATCTGGTATATTACTCACAAACCATGTTTCTGTTGCCTTTGTATGTGTGGGAGGTTATTTGAGTCTTGAGAGGTTAAAGGACTACAAGATGTCGTGGTGAAAACAGCAAGTTCACTTGTAGTTGGTCAATGCAGTAGAGAGAACAATTGGGAAATGGTAGAGATGGAAGGAAATAAAATGCATCTCACTAAGACAAACTCAGAGGAAGGGAGCAGAGGGGGAACGGCAAATTGATTTTACAAAGGATCGTGGGTCAGCTCCTGCTGCACACTTCTAGTATCCATGGACTCTGCGTTCATCACTTTCCTTGCCTCGTGGCATATAGGAAGACGCAGTCATTAACCTGTACCAGCTTTTAGGAGAGTCGCAGTCACACAACACCAGCCAGCAAACAAAGAGCATTGTATGACTTAATCTCCTTTTATTTGTAGTTCAATAGGTACATTAAATTTTTTTATTCCTCTTAAATAAAAATTGTACATAAACTTAAATTGACCTAATGAGTCTCCTTTCTTGTATAAATTAGATCTAAGAATAAATCATCTCCTGGCCTCCTCGTCCTCAGAGGAAGCAATAAATCACTTTTCTTTCCAGTCTTTCTCCTTCACGGTCCACACCACGTCATGGTTCTCGGCTGCTCTGTTATCACCACTGTGTCACTTAAAAGCTCCTATCTTGTACTTCGCTTCAGTAGCTTCAACTACTTTGAACTCTCTCCCATCTAAGTACCTCCTCTTTAAGGCATCTAAAATCATTGAAATTAACTTTCGGTTTATTTTGCATTCCAAATCCATAGTGGATGGCTGGAAAATATATAAGATATTATACAATTTAATATTTTCTCATGTGTGTTTTTGATGCTAGTCCTGGAATATAGCAGGTGTGTGAGATGGGGAGATAGGAAAGAAATGTCTCCGGGGAAGATGGATCATTGGAAGCAATGGTGCAAAGGGTCACTATGGCGTTCAGAAGAGAGCAGCAGTAATCACCTGCTTGAAGCTGCTTCAACACCATCTGTACCACCTATAATGCCCACCTTAAGTTGAGTTCTTGCTAACTTGTCTAGAAATAGCAGCATCATAGAATTTTAGAAGTGGGGTGCATATAAAGATAGTTTATAAGCAGAAACATTCCTTGGCTTCATAGAAGAAAATGAGAGAAAACAGAAGATAAATTGCTTGTGAAGATAAAGATATTGCTTATTCTTCTTAAAATGTTGGCACGCTCTGCACATATTTTAAAACATATGCCCATATGATTTGATTTAGCAAATGATGTCACCCTAGTTTGCATGTATTAAGAACTTTCTCGTCTGTGTTTCAGAGCTTTAAAGAAAGAAGAAATCACCTTTAACATATATTACATAAAACAAATAATAGTTATAACACAGTGAAGTAGATCAATTTTATGAAATATTCACACTACTATTTTTGGAGAAATAGCTCACAAATTAGAATTTTATCTTTTCAATATGAATGATAATCTAGGTGGAATTTTCCTCCCACTCAAATTCCTGCCTCACATGTGCACTGTATCACATCAAAATGGAAAGTAAAGATAAATTACGTTAATTCTGCTCCATTCACTATGACAAGAAAATCGGTGTATGTATTTTGTGAAGATTGCCAACAATAAGGAATAAAATAAAAGAGATTCCTGATTTATTCTGATTTAACCAGAAAATAAGCTTAATCAGAACACCTGCTCCATAAGTAGGCTAGTTAGTTGATGCTTCACTAGACTACCTGAAATTTCAGTATCTGCTTAGTGGATAGCGGAGCTACTGAAACAGGTACTTCTAAAAGAAAAGCAAAGCTTGTAGATTATGTACTTGTGTTCAGAAAGAAGTATAAAAATAAATGAGTTCACCTTTGAAGTTTATAATAGTATGTCTTTGTTACACTCCTAAAGCTATTTTTTCTGCCTTGTGAAACTATACAAGGCTCACCAAAGTAGACTGAAACATTTCTTGCAAACACCACTGATGGCCAATACCCAAGTTTCAACAAGCTAAATAAAATTTTCTCACATATGTGTTTGTTTTAAAAGGCATTGCTGACTGTCCTTATCTTAAAGTTGTGTTCTGCCACAAACCACTAACCTAAAATTTCCTAGATACGTGTGCCTGGCGATCTTTTAGGCTCAGGGCTTAATCTCCTCATTGACGTTCTTACCAGCTCAGCTTAAGGCTTACTTATTTATCACTGGATTACCAAAATGTCTTCTGTTTATGCTTTATTTTTATTCTTTCTCCAACTCCAGTTCGTCCTATGTAAACTAAATATTTTCAAGGTTTCCACACAATCTCTCTGAATACAGTGATTCCTATTTGAAGAAGAACTTCCATAGTGGAAATCAGTCTCACAATCATTCCAGGTTACATATACCTCCTTTCTCTTTTCTCCAGTCCTCTTGCACCCCACAACTTTTCCTTCAACTTCTTTTGAGTGCCCATCTATGAGGTTCCTCTTTCTCTTACTTTTCCTTTTCCAAATCTTTATGTTAATGTCTCTATTTTTTACTTAAGTTCCTTTTCTCTTCTCCTGTATGAGTTTTCTGTTGCAACACATCACCAAAAACTTCCCAGCTTATGTGAACATACATTTATCATCTCGTTATTCTGTAGATTACATGTCAAGCTGAGCTCAGCTGGGTCCTTCGCTGAGGGTTTAGAAGGATGGAATCAGATATGCTCTTATAAGTCGGCTCTGTAAAAATCTTCCAAACCTATGTAGCTCATCTTTGCTGTTATAGGACTGGATTCTTCCATTTTCTTCTTTCTGACTGTGGATGAGAGGTGGTTCCCAGGGGCCATAGCCTTCTTTGCCTTGTGACACCCTCCATCTTCAAAGCCAGCAGGACAGAATCCTCCTTATGGAATGGGGGAAGGAAGAGGTAATCACACTGAATCCCTCTCATGCTTCGACTCTCTCTGATTTCCGCCTCATCTATGTGAATTATTTGGCTTTTAAGGGTGCATGTGATTGCACTGGGCCACCCTGATAACTGAGGACAAACTCCCTGTATTAAGATCAGCTGATGAGAGACATCTGCAGTACCTCTGGTAAGTCCCTTTTGCCATGTGACCTCACAGAATCATGCGTGCGTCACAGAAAGCACAAGTCCTCGAGACCAAGCCTGCCTGCTACTGTCTTCTATTATCAGAAAACTCACAAGAGAAGGCTGTGTCACCAAAGAGGGGTTTCCCTTTATTTTTTGTCTATCCGGTTCTGTGTCTCTCTGTCTACTCTTTCAATTCTGTTTCACCAAATGACGCTGGGAAGACAGTTAATATTCATGCATTGTTCACTTTTTCCTTTCACAATAATTAGGTCAGCATACTTTCCCTACAAATATTTTTCTCCTAACTTCAATGGTTTTTTGATCATGAACATTTCCTGTTCGTAAACCTCTGCCTAGGAACTAAATCCAATCTAACTCTTTGTCCTCATGGGATAGTCAAGTGACATTGTCTCCAGTAAGAGGGACAAATTTATTTTTGTCGTAATTTAAGACTCAGAGATCTAGAAGATGGTCCCCTTGTAGTATCATAAGTTGGGGGAAGAAGAGAAGGAATCCCAGCCTGGGTAGACATCCATCACTAGAGTAAGACAGAAGTAAATACATCAAATCTCCTTAAGTGGTAGAAAAGTAACTTCATACTTGTACGTGGAACACCGAAATAAATAAATATTTTATAAGTAAATTAAGAGTGAGAAAAAGTACATGACTATAAATTTTAGCTTGAAATTTCAACAAATAAGAAAAACATTATATGTGAAGGTTATGGAAAGTATAGCATATGTATTTGAGAGCTAGATTGAATGGTAAAAGGATCTCAGAGTTTTGAATCAGAGTGAACTTACTCTGTGTCTCTGAATCTCCCCTACTGAAGTGACTTATTTTCTCTGAGACAGTCTAACTTCTTTAACCTGTAAATGGGAATGACACTGCGTTAGTCAGATGTCTCTGGCATCATAAACAACCCCCAAATCTCAATGACTTACAAAAACAAGCATTGATTTCTCAGTCGTAGGTCTTGGGATCACCTTGGCAGTGTTCTTTCAGTTCTTCACACTGTCAAAACTCTTCTTGTACTTCGGTACCAAACCAAAGTGTCTTCATACCTCCCAGTGCAGCGTAGAGCTCCACTCAGTTCACAAAGTGTTGCCTCTGATTCAGCTTCCCAGCAGTTCCCAAGGTTTCTCTCCTAACCCCTCTGCATATGTTCATTCAAATCCATGGCCAGAGAATTACCAAATGCCCTCAAAGAAATGCCAGTTTCATGGTGTGATCTTGTTTGTTGCTCTGCAACTAGCCTGGCTTACAAAAAGAATTTTAAAAGATGATGTAATTTTAAACTCTAGAATTTTATGTGCTCTGAACTATTCATTTATTTCCAGAAATACATATTGCACCCGGTGTGTCCACTGTGGCCCTGGACTGTACCCTCTGGGCCTTTGGGTCTGTAGCCCTCTGAGCTGCCTGTAGCAGCCCAGTGCCATCACTCTCTGGCCTGGCCTCTTTTCTCAGGTAAGATACCACGCTTGCTGCTGAATAACTCTATTATATTTTTTGCCTGTGTGTAGAATTTTAGAAATATGACAACCTTCTTTTATTTTATTCAGTCTCTGTCCCTTTTCATTTAAATGGGCAACATTTCTGCTGGTAAAACATTCTCAAAAACCTGTGAACTTCCCCTGTCTTGGGTAGCCACACCACTAGATGAGAAAGAATATCCTCTACAGATCTTTCCTGAATAACCTCATCTCTGTTTCTGGCTTGGCTGAGATGAATGAATGGATTCACAAGTCACATCACTCATCTTGTCAAAAAATGTTATCCAGCCACAACCTAGACTCTCTCTCTAAGGCGGTAAATTCCCTCCTGTTAGCATTCTTCGAAACTGGAATAGGCTGAGAAGCTTTCAAACCATCAAGTTCTGGTCTTATTCACTTAACAGTTCTTTCTTCATTTTGCCTCTTTCTGCTTTCATTTTACTATAAGCTGCAAAGAGAAACCGGGATGTACCTTCAACGTTTTACTTGGAAAGATGCTTAGCTAAATATTCAAGTACATCACTTACATGTCCTGTTTTCTACCCAACAGTAGGCTATGAATCAGCCAAGTTTTCTCCCACCATGTAACAAAAGTTGTCTTTCCTCCATTTGCCTAACTTGTTCTTCATTTCCTTCTGAGGTCACACCAGAAGCAAATTTAACGTTCATATTTTTACTAACATTCTGCTCATGACAATATGTGTATTCTCTAAGATATCAAAGTTTTCACTATAATATTCTTTATTTCCTTCTGAGCCCATACTAGAAAAGACTTTAATTTCTACATTGCTACCAAAAGCTAACATCAAGGCCATCTAGGCTTTTGCCCTTACATGCCTCACAATTCTTCCAGCACCTACCCATTGTTCAATTCCAAGCCATTCTCACATGTTTAGGTATTTTTTTCACATCAGTACCCCAAGTCCTAGGCTCAAAATATGAACAAGTTTCATAGGTCCGTCATAAAAAACTGCAACCTAGTGGCAGATAATAACAGAAATACATTCTTGATTGTTCTGGTGGCAAAAGTCTGAAATCAAGGTACTGGCAAGACCACAGACTCGGAAGACTCCAGGGGAGAATTGCTCTTGGTTCCTTCCAGCTGTTGGTTGCTCTAGGCACTGTTTGGCTGCGACACCAGCACTCCGATGTCTGCCTCCATCTTCATATGGTCTTCTCTCCTGTGACTCATATGCAACTTTTCTCTGTCTTATAATGACATCCATCCTTGTATTTAGGGCCCCCCTTAGGCCAGGATCCTGAAATCCTTATTTACTTATATCTGCAAAGGCCCATCTTCCAAATAAGACCACATTCTGAGGTTCTGGGTGGCCATATTTTTTTGGTGACATCATTCAACCCACTTCAAATGTTTTTTAAATAACACATCTAGGGCGGCGCCTGTGGCTCAAAGGAGTAGGGCACGGCCCCATATGCTGGAGGTGGCGGGTTCAAACCTAGCCCCCTGCCAAAAACAAACAAAAAAACCCCCACATCTATTTTAGGTAGATTTAAACTCATTGTTATGGAAAGAATCAACATTAAACCTGTCTGCAGTATTTTTTCTCATTTTTCCCTTGAACTGTACAAGAGAAGGATCAAGGATTAAAATTTAATAACCACCAATACATAAAAATTCAGGTCTGAAAATTGAAGCTAAATAAAATAAAAGGTGAGGGACTTTTATGATTTTCATTTTCTTTCTTATGTTGCAATAACATTTAAAATTACACTCCTGGGGGCACAGACAGAAAAATATCCTAACAATATGACAAGGCATGGTAAACACAAATGATTAAGGTCTAACAGTATCACTGCTTGAGGACGCTCAAAACAAACCCCATAGCACCTGTTCACACTAAGATACATTTTTAAAAATAACTTTAAAAAAAGCTTCCATTCCTTCAAGGTATTCAAAAATATTTCAAGAAAAAGAGTATTTTTTTGGGGGGGGGGTATTTTCCTTGAGATAACAAAAAATTAAACAGAACTTCACTTTCACTCCCACTTCAGGGCCCATTCCGTGTGAATGTAAAATGGCTATAATAACAGGGTTCGATATTTTCTTAAAGCTTAGCCCGACATGTGTTCACAAAATTCCTGCAGTGTTGATTGGAACTCCCTCATGGGAATTGACTATGTTGTAGTTGATTCGAGAAGAGCACAGAAAGTTAAGAGAGCAGAAGAACTTGTCTGGGAATTGATTGTTTTCTTCCTCATTAGCTCCTCTAAGATACAGCAAGACAACTGCACAAAAAGAAAATACATCATGACAGACGTTTCTCAACAGTGACTGTGTGTTATGATGAGCAAAAGACGCAGATCTGATTTGAACACAGCAGTGTGTAGAATGCTAAAGTCAGAACGAGTCCTAGAGAAATGAGGAGTTGGTCTTTGATGCCCAGTCATAGGCGAGGGCTATCTCTACAAAGTCTATCCCCCTAACACAGTCTTCTTGTGCTATTTTCTGGAAATCCATGGTTCTATAGTCCAAAAAATATTGTTTCTATTCAAATGCTATTATTAGTCTTCTCTCCTAGGATTGGCTCCTCTTTTGTGTCCTTAAAATAGAAATAAAAGTACGCCTGCTGTCATGGACCAGTGATGTGTCCAATTTACTTTGTAAATAACTAAATACTTGCCAATTTGATCATTTTAGAGTCAAAAAAGTAGAGTTTTGGTTTCTTTGTTTGTTTTAGTCAAAGAAGTGGAGTTTTGGGTTGTTTTTTCCCATTTCCTGGGAATGGACAGGAGGAAGGAATTACTAAAATGTATATGTATAAAAAAATTGGGGAGATGTTACAGATAACTGTCATTATCTAGATTGTAGTAATGGTCTGACTGATGGAGATGTGCGTCCAAACTTAGCAAATTGCACACATTAACTATTCAGTGTATTGCATATCAATTATCCCCTGATAAAATAAAAATAAAAGCATAGTAAATAAGATTATTAAAATAGAGTAACATTAAAATTTTTGTTCCTTGGACATACTGATAAGTCAGTCTTCTCTGATTCCTCTTCCAGTCTGAGGATAAACTGTCCCTGATCTTCAGCTCTATTTGTCTTCTGGTTACAGGAGATAAAGTTGTCTTTAAATGCTATCAAGGAAGCCACTCAGCTCTCAAACTTTTCTTTAAATTGCTAATTAATAGGTATTAATAAGGCCCATTAATATTAATAGATCAACAGGTCTATCAGTTCTTAAGACACTGACTTATTTGAGAGTGTCACTTATATGGAGTGATTGCAGCATGAAAGGGAGGAAAGCTAAGCAAAGATGTGGTCTAAACTAGAAGCTAGAAAAATTAATTGACCCTGATATCAACAGGAACTTTGAAGCCTACATTGTTCCACTATGGTAGTCCAACCTTGATACAAACTGTCAATTAGTTATTGGGTGCAGGCTGTCCCAGCAAATAGAAACAATTTCAGAGCCTCTGGGGCACCTAAGAACAAATCTTCATCTAAAAGGATAGTTATTCTTAACAGCTGAGGAACGGCTAGAAAGACCCAGTTAAGGGCATCTGAGAGGGACGCCAACAGTGTCCATGACGTCAGTATTGCCGTATCTTCAACAGGTTTATTATCATTGCCAAGAGAATAAACCAACCAATTTTTATTGGTTCTGCATAAGTTATTTTTTCTTGTATGTTTGCCTCCCATGTCATTGTTCTCTGTTCTTTCTAATTAAGAAATAAAGAAGAAATTTAAACTGCATATATTTTAAAGTATACAACATAGTGTTTTATAATATGTAGATGTTGCAACATGGTTAAATGAACTAAACTAACATATTCATCATTTAACATATTTATCAATTTTTTGTGGTGAAAACATTTAAGATCTCTTAGCAATTTACAAGCATTATTCCCTGTTCTTAACTTTATCATCTCCTTATACATTTGTAAGGACTAATTGTTGTATTTCTCTAGCTTCTTAAGATTGATACTTTAGCTTGATTTTTCACCCTTTTCAATATATACTTGTCTTTAAAATTAGAAAGCTGTATGTATACACACAGATATAATTTCTCTAAATTTTACTCCTTTTCTATTCTGGAAGTTTGACATGCTCTGTTTTCATTATCATTTAGTTGAAAATATTTTCTACTTTTCATTGTATTTTCTTCTTCCACAATGGATAATTTAAAAATCGATTTCTTACTTTCAAAATTTTTAATTTTTTTAGCATTTACTTTCTTTTGAATATTTCATCTTTACCTCGTTAAATATTAATTTCTCGTTTAATTCCACTATGGCCAATGACCACATTTTGCATGTTTTAAATCCTTTGAAAATAGTTTATTTTTGCTTTATGGCCCAGCAAATGGTCAATTTTGATAAACGTTCTGTGAGCATTTGCAAGGAATATGTATTTCGCAGTATTTGGGGAGGAATGTTCTATTTATCCCAATTTAACCAAAATTTAAATTAAATATTCTATATCCTTACTGACTTTATTTTCTACATGTCCTATTTCTAGAATGGTTAGTGACAAAGATATCTTAAGATGTCTCCACATTTATCTATATTTCTTTTCAGTTTTATTATTTTTTTCTTTATTCTATTGCAGTTATGTTATTAAGCACATATATACATATGTATATAGAATTTTTTTTATCTTTCTGGTGAATTGATACTTTTATCCATATAAAATTGTCTGCTGTACCTTTTTATAAGTGATGTTTCTTGCATTAATATCTAACTTCTTTGATGCTAATATCATGACATCAGCTTTCCTTAGGCTAATTGTTGCATAATATATATTTTCTGCCCTTTTTGTTTAAACCACTCTATTTCTTTAGGATTGAGATGAATCTCTTACAAGGCACATACATTTGGTTCAATGATTATTCTGTCAGGTAATCTTTTCTGAATCCTGATCCATAGTTCTGATAGTCATGCAAACGCTGATAGAATGATGTGCATTAAATGGATGAAATTTCTCCAATGACAACATTTTATGAAAGCGGTTTCTTGATAAAGTCCTATATAAGGATATTAACAATCATGTTTCTAAAAATTCATAATTTTAATAAACAAGTCATTTAAAATATTTTAATATCAGATATTAAAAGTATTTTAATAACTCCTTCAGGAGACGAAAGCTCCATCTTGGGATCAAGATTAAAAGAGTTTCTTTAGTGGTTAGAACCTCTAAATGACAAACTAATAGGTGACACATTTTGAATTTGTTGGGATTCCTTCTAAAAACTTCATTAGTGGTTTTGACCATGTGATGAAGTAAAATTTCCACATCAACACAGAAATGTAGCCTCAGTTATATTTCTGAGTGGTATCAATAGTGACATTTACAATGCAAAGGCCAAATATTTCTGAAAAACAAAACCCACGACAATTACAGTGTAACTGAAAGCAATTATACCACAAGAATCCAAATAATTTTCTTGACAACTGATGGAGACTGAAGACAGGAAAAACTTGACTTTTTTTTTTTTGAAGGACAAGATGTTAGAGTTCTTTTTGTTGTTGTTGTTTTGTTAGGTTGACACATCCATCCTAGAAGAAATTTTAGCAGTACAAATCTTTACCAAGTTTTAGTATATGTATATATGAGATCTGTTACCCATCTGCATTATACTTTTTTACAAATTTTTCAGAACATCCAGCAGTGTCGCTGAGTTTCCCTGCAGAAGGTGCTTACATAGTACAGTGGGTGATGAAGAAAGCTCAAGTAACAGACTTTTCAGTAGGAATGTGATGTTGTCTGAACTATCGTGGGACAAAAGAAGTGAGTAGAGACCAATGGTGAGAAGCCAGCTGAGAAGTTATTCCAAATGTCCTAGTGAAATGTAATGAAAACATGAACTGTAGTGGTCAAGAGAGAGGGGACAGAGGGGTAAGAAAAGAGATATTGTGGAAATAAAACTGTAGCTTACAAGATTTGGCAACAGACAAATTGAGGCAAAGGAAACGTCAAGAATGACGTTTCAAGCCTTAGAATAGGCAAATGAAAGGAAGATGCTGTGTAGGTAAGAATGAATTTTTCCCCACATACTCGCATATAAACATACCATTTGAGCAAGTCGTCCAGAGGTGTATGTTCTACTGCAGCTAGAAGAGCGGTGGGCTGTGGCTGTCCTATGAGCTGTGAAGCCTTGGCCGCCCCCTGCAGGGCTGTCTCTGTACAAATGGGGTGCAGACAAGCAAGAGAATGAAAACAAACACAACATTGTTGAAACTTCGATGATGAGGGATGGAACAGAGGAGGAAGACCCAGAAAGGAGATGAAAAGCACAGGCTCAAATGGGGAGAAGTAAAGCCCTTTGTCTCAGAATGCACAAAAATAAGTATAAAAAGGAATGGGATAACTGTTATCTTCCAGGAAGATAAGGAAGAGAGCAGTTTATTCATAATTCCCAGTATCAGTAGACAGATGAGATTGTGAACCAGATTTCAGGAGGTGATGAGAAAGTGTATTAAAGGAAGGCTGAATTCACAGCCTCTCATTTCATAACTTTGGCTAGAGTTTTAGAAAGTATCAGTTCAAATCGAAGTGTTTTAGTTAGCGAACGTAGACTTGAGTCACATGTAAAAAGACCCAGAATCATCAATAAATGATGCTATATCAACATGCAAAAAAACAAAATATCTAAACACTGATCTTACATTCATCACAAAAATTAACTCAAAACGGGTCATAAACCTAAATGTTAAGTGCAAAACTATGAAACTTAGAAAATAACCTAGGTAAAAATTGGAAATTTAGATGATCTAGAGTTTGGTGATGGTTTTCTGAGCTTCAACACAAGAGGTACAATCTACAAAAAATTAAAAAGTTGGGTTTTATTAACATTAAAAACTTCTCCTTTATACAGTGAAAGGAATGAGATGTGTCCCTGATTGGGGGAAATTATTTTGAAAAGACACATTTAATACATGATTTTATCCAAAATGTACAAAGAGCTCTAAAACTCAACAATAAGCAAATAATTAGATTAAAAATGGGTGAAAGGACAGAATAGGTGCCTCCCCAAGGAAGCTACGCAGAGAGAAACTGAACATATGAAAAGCTGCTCAAGGACACGTGCCCTTAGGGAATGCGGAGCAAACTCACAGGGAGCCGCCACTGCACACCTGTGAGAAAGTCTGAGTCTGAGACTCTGGTGACATGAAGCTGCTGCAGAAGGGGAGCAACAAAAACTCACAGTCATTGTAAGTGGGAATGGAAGCAGCTGCTTCCCAAGACGTGTAACAGTTTCTTACAAAACTAAGCATGTCCTTACCATGCAACCCAACAATCGCATTTTTTGGTATTTATCTAAATGAGTCAAAAATGTATATCCTCACACAAAACCTGCCCAAGGAGGATGATAGCAGTTTATTCATCATTGCCAAAATTTAGAAGCAACACAGATGTCCTTTAGCAGATGATTGGGTAAAGTAACTGTGGCACATCTAGACAATGGAATAGTATTAAGCAATAGGGAGAAATGAGCTATCATGCGATGAAAAGACATGGAATTCTCAAATGCACACTACCAAGTGAGAAAAGCCAATCTGAAAAGGCTGCAAACTGGATAATTCCAACTATATGACACTCTCAAAAAGTCAGAACCATGGAGCCAGTAAACAGCTCAGTGGTTGATAGTGGTTGAGGTGGGGGGGGGAAGGATGAGTAAGTGGATCACAGGGGCCTTTAGGGCAGCTAATCTGTTGCGTATGATACTATAAAGGCGAATACACAGCAACGTAAGTTTGTCAGGCCTGTAGGACATGTATAATAGCAGGAGCTGACCCTTATGTAAACTATGGATTTGGGGTAGTGACATGTCATGGTAGGTCCACCTACTATAACAAATTTACAACTGCAGTGCTGGACGTTGATAGTATGTGCAATCTGTGCCTGTGCCAGGGAGGGGGCATTTGGGAACTCTGTATTTTTCACTCAGTTTTGCTGGGAATATAAAATTGCTCTAAATATAAATTCTATTAAAGCATAAATAGAAACTAAAGAAAGGCAGAAAGAGATAGACCATTAGAAAAAATACAAGGAAGAAAACAAGTAATTGATAGAGCAAGAGGTAAAGCGCATATGTGAAAACAAATAGGATAAAGTTTGACACAAGATAGATGCCAAAATGCAGAACTTTAAAAAAAAACTCATATGTACCCACATGCTAAGTGCTGCTAGACAAAATATTCAACTACTTTTATTGGAATGAACAAAAATGTATAAGATACAGTTTCTCTCACAAGAATTCAAAATCCGATTGATTTAAGTAGGAATATGTGAAAAGTTCTATAACAACACTTGTATTAAAAATAATTTTGGGTCTCTTTGTCTCACGCAGTTGGGACAGACCCGCCGCTACTATGTAGCGGGTTTCAGGCCGGACTCGGCCTGCGACAGCAAGAGCCCGACTCCGGCCGACCCTGGGCCTTGGGAGTTCATCGCCAGCGTCTGCAGAGGCCTCAGATCTAAGCGCAGATTGAAAACCACAAGCACAAGCCATGGAATCCGGGATGCGCTGGTGTTGGTATTTCACCTGAGTTACACCAACTGTCACTCTGTATAGTTACGATAAGACAGTGCCTCGAGCAATAAGGTCAATACAGGGGTGCCAAAAAAATGTATGCGTATTTTAAG
>CAUYRH010053259.1:0-23639 GCA_963574655.1 Perodicticus potto
TATATAGTGATTAAGAAAATGCTATAAGGGCTATCTCTCACAGTACGATCAAAATGTTTCTGATTGTATATGAAGCACATTCTGCCCTATGATTGCACCAATGTACACAATTATGATTTAATAAAATTATTTAAAAAAAAAGTTTTAAAGTGAAGAAATAAAATTAAACAAGGAACCAGTTTGACTTAAACAAAATACTTTTACCTCCATATGCAATGAACTATCAGCTAAAAACAACAGTTTGTAGCTAACAATTGGAGAAAAAATAAAAGATTGGTTTTTAAAACTAGTGTTTTAGATACACATAGTTAACAGAGTCAGAAGTATATAATGTTCTTTTTTTATTTCAAAATACTAAGGGAATACAAATGTTGTTGTCACATGGATAACTTTTATAATGCTTAGCGGAGGCTTTTAGTGTGCCCATAACTGTACCTGATAGGTGAATATTTCTCCCCTTTTTCAATTTTTTTATGAACTTTACATCTCTTTGTGCCTGTGTCCCCACAGATTAGCTCTCAAATGTTAGTACATGTAGTGATGTAGTGTTTTGTTTTTTGTTTTTGTTTTTCATTTCTGAGTTGCTTCACTTAGAATAGTGGTCTCCACCTCCATCCAAGATGCTGCAATTGACATTATTTCTTTTTTTTACGGGTGAGTAGTACTCTGTGGTATAAATATATACCATATTTTCTTAATCTACTCATGAATTGAAAGATACTTAAAGTTGATTCAGACCTTTGCGATTGTAAATTATACTGTAATAAACATTTGACTACAGGTGTCTTTTTGATAAAATGACTTCTTTTCCTCTGAGTAGATACCCAGTAATGGGATTGCTAGGTCCAATGGTAAGTCTAGCTTTCCTTCTTTGAGTAAAGTTCGTACTCTTTTTCCATAGAAGTTGTACTCATTTGCAGTCCCACCAATGCTGTATAATCATTCCTTTCTCTCTGCATTCATGTCGACATCTATTGTTTATTGATATTTTTTTTAAATAATGGCCATTTGGACAGGGGTAAGGTGGTATTTAATTGTGGTTTTAAATAAAATTTCCCTGATGACTCGTGATGTTGAGTATTTTTTACATGTTTGTTGGCCATTTATTTCTCTTCTTTTGAAAAGCTACTGTGCGTGTCTTTTGCCCATTTTTTTGATAGGGTTGTTTGGGTTTGTCTTGCTGGTTTGTTTGGGGTCTGTGTAGATTCTGGATGGTAGCCCTTTATTACACATACAGCTTGTGGGTACTTTCTCACATTGTGTAAGTTTTCTATTTATTCTGTTTCTTTTGCTGTTCAGAGCTTTTTTAAATTTTATCAAGTACCATTTATTAGTTTTGTTGTTCCTATATTTGCTTTTGGGATCTTAGTCATAAATTATTGCCTTGGGCCAATGTCCAGATGTTTTTTTCCCTTCATTTCCTCTGGAATTTTTATGGTTTCATGTTTTACATTTGAATCTTTTATGCATCTTGAATGAATTTTCTGTATGGTGACAGAGACACAGGGACACTGTTTTATTCTTTTGCATATGGGTATCAAGTTTTCCCAGCACCATTTATTGAATAGAACTTCATTTTCCCAGTGTACGTTATTGTCTACTTTGTTGAAGATCTGTTAGTGGCAGGTGGATGGTTTTATTTTTAGGGTCTCTATTCTGTCCCATTGTTTTGCACCTCTAATTTTATACTAGTACCATGCTGTTCAGTTACTTTATCCTCATAATATAATTTGGAATCTGGTAATGTGATGCCTCCAGCTTTGCTCTTTTTGCTTAAGATTGCTTGCCACTTTGGGCTCTTTTTTGGTTCCAAATGAAGTATAGAATTGTTTTTCTAAGTCTGTGGAATATGATGTTAGTAGTTTTGTAGGGATTGTTCTGAATCTATAAATCAGTTTGGGCAATATAAACACTTTAACAATGTTTATTCTACTAATTCATGAGCATGAGGTGTTTTTCCGTTTGTTCATATCATCTGTAACTTCTTCCATCAGTTTTTTTGTAGTTCTTGCAAAGATCTTTCACTTCCTTTGTTACACATATTCCTACATATTTTCTTTTACATGTATGTATTATGTAGGTATTATGAATTGCATATGGAGTCTTTGATTTGATATTCACCTTGACTGTTATTAATATATAGAAATGCTACTGATTTGTGTACATTGATTTTGTAACCTGTGCTGAATTTATTCATCGATTCTAGGAGTATTTTGGTGGAGCTTTAGGTTTTTCTACATAAGATCCTATCATCAGCAAAAAATGTGAAACTTTGATCTCTTTTTTCCCAAATTGGATACCTTTTATTTCTTTCTTTTGCCTGATTGCTCTGGCTAGAACTTCCAGTCCGATGTCGAATGGAAATGTTGACAGCAGACACCCTTGTCTTGTTCCAGTTCTTATCATGAAAGCTTTCAACTTTTTCCCTTTCAGTATGATGTTGGCTGTGGGTTTGTTATATACGTCCTTTATTATTTTAAGGTATGTTCTTTCTATGCCTAGTTTGTTGAGGGGTTTTAATCATGAAAGGGTGCTGGATGCTACTGAATGCTTTCTCTGCATCTATTGAGATGGTCACATGGTCTTTGTTTTTGCTTTTGTTTATGTGGCGAATAATGCTTATTGATTTGTGTTTGTTGAACCATCCCTGCATCCCTGGGGGAAGAGCACTTGATTGTGGTGAATTATCTTCTGATACGCTGCTGAATTCAGATTGTTAGTATTTTGTTGATGATTTTTGCATCTATTTTTTTATGGGATATTAGTCTGTAGTTTTCTTTCTTTGTTGTATACTTTCCTGTCCCTCATGTTCAATGATACCTTCTTGTTTTGTTTTCCCTCTTTTGCTATTGTGATCTTTAACTTACCAATATGTTTTACACTATTGGGTATCTGATATTGTGCTGTTCCATGTGTAATGCAGTTCTGACTATTCCCCATAGGACAGGTCTATAGTGACAAATTCCCTTAGTGTTTGCTATTCTAGAAAAGTCTTTATTTCTCCATCATTTATGAAACTCAGTTTTTCAGGAAACAAAATTCTTGGGTGACAGTTGTTATGTTTACAAAGACTTCAAAAAGGGCCCCTATCCCTTCTGGCCTGTGGAGTCTTCCCTGAGAAATCTTCATTAGTTCATTCTTCCTTTCATCTTGCTTCTTGTAGAATTTTCTCCATCACTTTGACTTTGTCTAAGTTGAAGGCTGTGTACCTTGGATATGTCCTATTTGCTATGAATCTTCCCAGTGTTCAACAAACATCTTGTATCTGATCTATGAATCTCAGGCAATAGCAGGAAAATTTCCCTTAGTAATTCCCTCAAGTAGGTTTTCTATGCTTTTTGCTTTTTCTTCTTCTCTTAAGGGATACCTATAATTCGTATATTAATTTCCATCACATAGTCATATTTCTCTGAGTGGTTGCCCACTCTACTTTGTTCTTTGCATATTTGACTGACTAGCTTAGTTCAAAAGCTGTGTCTTCAAGCTTTGATATTATTTCTTAAGGTTTAGCCTCCTGTAGAAGTTTTCTGGTGTTTTTAAATTCCCTAAATGACTGTTTTATTTCTTTAAGTCTATTACATCCTCTTTTATATTGTTTAGATCTTTCACACATTTTTCTTTTCTTTATTGATAACATAAAAATCTTCAGTTTCTTTTTATTGGTTTTCAACTTTCTTTTAAATTCCACTCATCTGATTTGTCATCCATACTCTGTATTATATTTTTGGCATTTCAACAATTTCCTTTTGGTTGGAGCCCATTGCTATAAATCTGTTCGTCTTAGTCATTTACCATCCCTTAGGGGTGTCAAACTGTTTTTTAAATGTTGGCAGATTCTTTTGCTGATTTCTTCTCTTCTGAATTCTTTTCTCTCAGCTTGGGGAAGATAGGTTAGCAGTGTAACTGTTATTTTTTGTCTGGGAACTTTTCTACTTAAGGAGTAGAAAATGCTTTTGTGTCCTACTCTGGAAGTTTGTCCTGGCAAGAGGGGGAAGGCATATTGAAAGCCTTTAGTGTAGCCATTCTGTTTTGTCTTGTTCCTCTGTGATCATGTCAGGTAGAGCCTGAGGTTGATTCTCATGAAGGATGACAAGTTGTTCCTAAGGCTGTTATGAAAAGCTTGGATTGAAGAATGGGCAAGGCCTTCTCCAAGGAGAACAAGACCCAGGAGACTGCTCATGCTAGTCTCCCCACGGTGACATTTGTCATGGGTATCTGTACTGAAGGCATTTACTCCAACTATGTCCACATATGATGGTGGCTTGAGGCTGATGAGTCCCTGGAGGAGCATTAGACCACAAAGGTGGTTTCTACCAGGGATTCACCGGAAGCCTCAGGGAGTGTTATGGGGTTCAACAGCTGTGGGGGAGCTTAGAGCAAGTCTAGGGACCAGTGGACAGGTCCCCAGGAGCCTCAAGGATGGAGACACTGGCCCCTGAAGTAGCAGTGGAATTGCAAAGGCAGAGCCTACAGGCTCAGGGGCAGCACTAGAGCCTTGGATACTTGGCAGACTGAAAGATCATTAATTAATTCTCTGAGAAGTATGAATTTGTATAAAGTTTCTGAAAAATTATTTAGCAAAATGTAGCCTCAAAAAGCTTTTGTTAAATAAAGGTATATAACTTTAGGAAATGACCAGACACATAGCAAAAAGAAAACTTAAACTTTTGGTTTTGTCTGATTTGCTTTATATTACATCTTTGGAAACAATCTAAACATCTCAGAGTAGAGAATTATCTATACAAATTGCAGTGTATTTATGTGATAGAATGTTGCTATTAATTGACAGAATGATGCTCACAATATATTGTTTAGCAAAATAAAAAATTAAATTAAACTGACCAAAATTATATGTATATTATGATCCCCTGAAAAATAATGAATGGATGAATTAGAGCAATAGAAATTATAAAATTATATAATTCTTTAATTTTGAAGCAAATAGAAAATGAGATAAATTAGTAGCTATTTATTAAGAGTCTAAGTTATATTGAGTTGCACAAGGCATACATATATGTGTGTGTGTGTGTGTGTGTGTGTGTGTATATATATGGTATGATTAATTTCTCATACATATGTATATATGGTATGATTGAGATATTAAGACTATAAATAAATAATATAGCAGGATTGATGAATTCAGATAAGACATTTTGGTTTTAGGAAACTGAAACCTTATTGAATGTACATGAGCAAAAAAAATAAAAGAAAAAGAGAGAGGGAGGAAGAGAGAGAGAGAGAGGAGAGAGAGGAGAAGAAAGTCAAAATAATTGGCTTATGTAACTAGAAAGAACAGAAGTAGAGTTGACCTTAAAAGTAATTAATGATAAACAAGGACATAACAACAGCTAGACTCTGTGTTTATCCACATGACATCTTTGTTGTCTAACATCAGCTTCACTATGTGATGGTGGTAGAAGGGCCTGGTCCTGAGTTGCTTAGGGCTCAAATCCATGTAACTCAATTGAGAAAACTGCAGTTGGAAAAAATATCCTGACTGGCTAAACTAGTGTTATAACCATGCCCTGTTGCCTGGAGTATGGGTTAACATGATTGGCTCCCCTTACTGTTACAGGAAATATTATTCTGACACATTAAAATGGTGAAGAAAATGTTACTAGAGACTCTGATGATGGGGAGGGCTAAGGGGCTCTCCTCTAGAAACAGCAAAGATAACTGGGGATTTAGAGCCAGGGAGAGGAGTGGGGAGTCAATGGATGGAAAATTGCTAAAAAGAGACATCAAAAATTGTGGAAATCTTGCTAACCTGACTTAACAGGTGTCTGAGATTCTCACTAAACTAGACGGGGCAAGCCAAAAACAGGACGCAAAGATGAAATTCATTTGGCAAGACAGTCAGAAGAGCCTGACCAAAGTTTTGTCTAGGAGAGAATCTTTGTCATCGCTAAAATCACATTTTTGAAAGAAGAGTTAAGGTGTGAAGAATTAATTTGAATTTTAAAGATGCATGATGGGATTTGAGGATGGTTGTTAAATTATTTGCCCTCAAAATCTTCCAGGTCCCTCCTATCTGCCACTTGAGTAAAAATTCTCAAGAACTCTACTGCAGTCCACCTGAGACTATCAAGGATAGGAGAGCATAAATATGGCATGAGAATAAAAAGGTATTTTTAAAAGGCTAATATAGTAGCTGAGTATACAATGAGTAAAAGTAGAAAGATTAGAGAAATGGAAACTAGTTAGAAAATCATTTTTGTAATTTTGGCATAAAGTAAAAAGGAATATATCCTAGACTTTTGGCAATAGGGATAGAAAATTAAAAAACATGACTTAAGAAACATTATAAAGGAATACATATACACACCCTCAATTTAAATGAAAATGCTAATTTTTAAAATGTTATTAAAATTTAAAATTTTTGGTGTTGAATCAAACTGACACTTTGGTCATGTCTTCATGAACAATGCCTGTCTAAAATAACTGGGTGATTAGACCCAGAACACGTTTGGGTCATCCCTTTGCGCTCATCTTCCACAGCACAGGAGAGGATAATACTGGTGATTAAGAAGATACAATTGTGGAATACAAATGTCTTAACACAATAACTAAGAAAATGCCGTGGAGGCTATGTCTAACCTGTCTGATGAAAATATTTCAAATTGTACATAAAACCAGCACATTGTATCCCATGATGGCATTAATGTACACAGTGATTATTTAATAAAAAAAAAGAAAAGAAGAAAATAATAAAAAATAAATATTAAAAAAAGAAGATATGGTCATGAGCCATCACAGATGCTGTTTCTATTCATTATTTAATTATAAGGAAAGCAATGTTATACAGCCACTAGCGAATAACTCTAGTTCATTTCCTCTAGTTTCAATATGATTTTGCTTTCCCTTTGGGATATAAAAAATCAGATGAAGCGGATCATAAAAGTTTTTTAAAACATTGAACTCTTGGTTACAATTCTGGTTCTTTTGTGAATAAAGAAAACACAAGTTTTGAAGAGATAAGAAGTAACTAAAATCAGGAATATATACAAATTTTCCTATGAGGAAATGAGATTCATCAATCTCAAAAAAAGTAAATTTGAAAGGGAACATAACTGAATTTTATAAAACAGTGAAAATGACACATTCTGAGAAAGAAAAATACCTAGTATGTGCTAGAAAATTATGCATGATGTAATACTCTTTTGAGAATAAAACTGGTTATTATTATGATATTTCAAATGATAAAACTCAGTCTCAAAGATTTTCAGAACTGTAGCATAATAAATAAAGTGGTGTCAGATAATATAAAAGGAAGTAGAATTTTATACTTTAGTGCATCAAGATAAGAGGTTTGGGAGGCTAAAATAGATTAAATATGTAAGTTTATAAAAATTCCAGGAGAATGCAGATTCATGAGTGATAGCTACATCATGACCATAAGTAAAAGTTATGGGTTTTAGGGGAAGGCTAACCTTTAGAGATTGCAGCATGGAAAATAATTGGGAAGCCTTATGAACTAGTTTCTTGCCTCTCTCAGAAACAGAATTTTGAATGTGCTATATCCTTATGCACTTCAAAGCTGTCAGTGTGTAAGTAACATTTATCAAGTACCTGTGGGGTTCATAGGATAGCGTAACTCAATCGACCTTCCTAATAGGACATTACTGCGCCTAACCAAACATTCATGTTAAAACTGATCACCTTTTTTTTTTTTTAAAAAAATCTAATTGCCTTTATTTTTTGTTCCAGAGACCTGAAACTATATTGCTATGTTATCCACAGGACACATGCCATGGGACTTTATTATAAATGAAGACTTGGTAGAGTGAGATCCTTCTGGTATTGCCAATAATAAATCCCCTTGGACAGGGTCAAAAACATCCACTTTATCCCTAATTCTGTATTCCTCATGGTAGTGTTGTGAGGCTCTAGCTTTACATCACAAATGTGAAAGTAAATCCTCAAAAAAATTTGGTTCAAGAAGAAAATCTAAGAATTATGTTTAGTATCAGCACAATGTTATGCAGAATTCCTACTAGCCATTGCATAACTGCATAATACTGTCTCATGAGATCTATGTACCATAGCTGGCAACCAAGTTGAATTCAAAACCAATTTCTAATTCATTACTTGATCGTGAGCTTAGAAATATGCTCATTTAAAAATCTGCTAGATAACAGCATGTTCTGTACCTACTCTTCTGCAATGTCAGTATGATGTTGCCAAGCATGAGAGTGAAGCATGAATGTTGACACTTAATTATGGATATTACATTCAGTCTCCCATTTCAGATATATGTCAGATGTCACCACCTTCAAGAATTCATAAATGAGCTGTTCTCTTCCTCTCGTCAATGTAAAATGAATTAGAGGATGAGAAATATTATATTAAACCACTCTTCTTCAGTTATGCATCTGTAAAATATTCTTTTGAGTCTCAGAATCTCTGGATCACAGAAATTTCCCAAATGCTTCATCCATCACTGTACCGTGGTTGCCGCTAGGGTGTGATTTTGGCAGTCAAAGGTGAAACGAAACATAACACATCATCACTTCTTACTAATTAATGATTTCAATTGTGCCTGGTAAGCTCGAGTATTTTTCAAAATGAGAATTGCAATGGTCTATTTTTAGGAGCAAGACAGTCTAAATTGCAGCTTTATATCTATATATGTGGGGCTTTACAAAATGTAAAAGCACAAAAGGGTGTGGTTAAAACAAAAGCGTGCTCAGGGTCACCTTTGGTTATTACCCATATGTTTATTTGCAGGAACTAACAACTGATTTCCTGGCTAAATTTTTTTGTAGTGTTCCTAAACCACTGAAGATGTGTACTAAACGGTTAAAAGTTACATTGAAAGTTAAAGGCTTTCAATCAATGTTGTCTTAAATTTTAACCTTAGAGCTCAGCTGCCACAGACATTTGGAGCTTCTCTGGAGACCTTCTGTTTATGGCATTCATGCCGGGAAATCACATTCTAGCTGAGGTAGTTGTACACCTTTCTGAAATAAATGCTGACAGTGGCCCGAGATCTAGAACAGATTTCCTCATAGAGAATTCTCTAGTGGTTTATGGTGTAGTAGGGGCCACAATAATCTTACAAATGTGTGTCAAATTTCCAATGAGAGTTAAACATCTTAGAGTTCCCAAACAAAGTCTTTTTGCTCTTACCAATCATAATTACGTGTAATAACCAGTAGGCTCTGCAGCATTTTAAGAAATGTATATATCACATATCAATGACCTAGATTGCCAGCTCATTATTTCCTACTCTTTCACTGCCGTATTTCTTTCCTGACTAATTGCATATTCTGACAGTTTCTACAAAACGTGTGATGCCAAATAATAATTATTGACTATTCATCCAGCGGTATTAACAATCATACTGGGGGAAATGTGTCCCAGAAGATAAATCAGAAAATGTTACTTAGACTTTTATAATTTCAGTTAATTAAGGTTTCTACAGTAATTAGGGACTATGTGCCTTAAAAATTTTCACTTTCATTGACATCCTTAAATACATTCAGTGGTTCATTTTTTTAAAGTTTTCTATTGATTATTTTAATGAAGTTAGCTTATCAGTATAACAAATTTGGAAACTTTGTTTTTTAAAGGGAAATTTTCTGCCAGTAAATAAGGGCTAAGTATTTATTTAATCTTAGGTAAAATTTCTGTTTCATAAGAACAAACAGTTCATTTCCTTCCTCAAAACAATTCAATCCTATATCCTGGCTTGATTTTCCATCTAAGTGTGATATATATGAAGGGAGAGACTTCATGTGGACAAACGCCCAAACCAAGCTGTAACCCACACATGCCATACGAGCAACCTGTCCATCTTCATGGATGTATTCCAACATAGTTGCATTTAAATCACAAGAGACCATTCCAGTGCTTACACACAAAACCCAACAAAGTCAGGTATTACCTATGGCTGTTCAGTGAAATTGCAAACACAGCTCACTAAGCTTTCATATACATTCTAGCTCTTTATCTCAGTCATGCAAAGAACCTTGAGGCATCTGACCTGCTAAGTTACCTAAAAATATGGAACTGTCTTTCTAAATAGTTTTTCTCTGAAATAACCCAAGTATGGCTTTGGTTTCATTATAGATTTTACTTGGAGCCAGTGAAGAAAAAAATAATGTGCTTCACAGCCTGTCCATGCTAATATAGGAACACTTAATCTGGGGCTAAGGACAGAGTGGACAATTTGTAAATATGTGCATGTTTGTTAAGTGATGCGGCCTTTACACAATAGAATAGTTTCAGGGACATAGAAATATCCATATACCTCCAAACTCTTCAATGTCTGTATAAAATAGATACTTTCTTACCTCAGAACATCACAAAATGAAACAGGATGGAAATTGATGGCTTTAAATAATCAGTTTTTCATAATCATTTGATTTATTCAGCAAATATTGAACAAGAATCTGAGACATGTTAGGTACTAAAGATATTAAAGATATAAAACTCACCTCTAATATCAGTGACCATCCTGGGTTACAAGAGAAATAGTATAATATTTCAATATTTCCTGGAAGAAAATTTCACTTAATATATTGTAATAATATTTCAATTTCTGCTGTTAGAGATGTGTAGAATGTGAATCTAGAGGTTACTTCTATGGCCTCTCATGCATCAGAAAGGCATCATGAGCAATAAAACTTTTGCAGAAAAGGGACAGAAATGTATCTAATACACTCTCTATTTTTTTAATAGATGCAGCTATTCTTGCTCAGTTACGATCATGCACAATGTATAATGATGCTTTGGTTGATGAAAGACCACACATAGGGTGGATAGTGGTCCTGTAATATTATAATAGAGTGAAAAATGCCTAGCATCTAGTGATGTCACAGCCCCCACAATGCAGTAGTGCAATGAATTGCTAAGAAGTTTGTGTTGATGCTGGACGGACCAAACCTACTGCACTGCCACCCAAATCGAAGTATAGCACATACAATTATGTACAGGTTATAAAACTTAAAAATGATAAAAATGACTGTGCTGCTAGTTTATGTGTTTACTATACTGTACTCTTTACCATTGTTTTAGAGTGTGTGTCTTTTCCCTGTACAGGCTGTCTGTGGGTTACAAAAAAGATAGGTTTTCTAGGTTTGTTCTTAAGTTGAATTTGTATGTAAGTAGGAACAGGTATATTTACCTATTACCTCTGATAGCCTCTATTCATAAGTGGGAGTCATATATAGTCAGATGTTTGTAATTAGGGGACTGCTTGTCTTTTGAAAAAAAAAAAAAGGTTATCTGTAAAAAAAGCATCAGGCAAGTTCTTCAGAAGATATTCCACAAAAGGATATTGTTATCATAGGATATTCCAGTTCCATGCATTTTATTGCCCCTGAAAATCTTTTAGTGGGACAAGATGCGGAGGTGGAAGATGGTGATATTGATAATCTGACCATGTGTAGGCATAGACTAATGTATATCTCAGTTTTGACCCCCAAAAGCTTAAAAAGTTAAAGAAATATTTAAATTAGGAAAGCTTATAGAATAAGGATAAAAATAAAGTACTTTTGTACAACTATAGAATGTTCTAGCATTTTAAATTGTGTTATTACAAAAGATTTTAAAAGTTTAAAAAATTTAAAAAGTAAAAAAATGTTACATGATACTAAGGTTAATTTATTATTGGAGAGAGAAAAATATTTGTTATAAATTTATTGTAGCCTAAGTATACAGTGTTTATGAAGTTTCCAGTATGGTACAGTAAGGTCCTGGGCCTTCACATTCTCTCACCACTCAATCACTGATTCACCCAGAGCAAATTCCAGGTATGTACACTCCATTTATGGTAAGTGCTCTATACAGGTGTACCCTTCTCTTCCATTTTATACTTTATTTTTACTCTACCTTTTCTGTGCTTATATATGTTTAGAGATACAACTACTTAACAATGGAGTTACAATTGCCTACAGTATTCAGTACAATGGCGTGCTGCACATTTGAGGCCTCAGAACAATACGCTATACTATATAGCCTAGAAGTGTAGCAGTCTATGTGATCTATGTTTGTGTAAGTGTACACTTACACAGGGACAAAAGCACCTAACAACATTTCTCATTGTTTTCTCATTGTATCCCTGTCATTAAGCAGTGAGTGACAATGCATTTGTACAGGATGTAGAAGTGAAGATGATAGACAATGTCAAACTTTAGCATAAATAGCAATGGAATAGGAATTAGGGTGGGAAAGATTACATTTCCTCATTGTAAAGTAAAGGCAGTATTTTTATATGATTTCTCTGTTATATGTGTATTGAAAACTAAGAATAATATGAAGTGTCTATACCACTTTATCACATCCCTGAAACTTCAACTCAGATTTACTGATTCACTAGGATTGGACAGAGACTAGCTGAAAATAAGACAGAGCCACTTAGCCCCATCATATCAAGCAGATCTCCAGTGTCTCAAGCCGTAGTACTGTATGGGACCTTTGCAAAGCTATAGGGGGAAAGCTGCAGTCACTAGTCCCAGCTTTAGGGTAAAGGACTGGTTAATCACTACTTCAGGAACCCCCAACCCAATTTCACCTTATCTGCTCATCTAGCCGAATGGTAAAAAATAGTCATGGGGCAGAATCAGCGGAAAAACTCCGGCAACCTGAATAATCAGAGTAGATCAACTCCCCCAATAAACAACATGGCAGACACACCAGAAGATCCCATTCATAAACAAATGGCTGAGATGTCCAAAATTGAATTCAGAATTTGGATTGCAAATAAGATTAACAGAATGAAGGTAAAGTTGGAATTAGAAATTCAAGGAGCATTTCAAAAGTTGAATCAAGAATTTAATGAATTCAAAGACAAAATCACTCAAGATTTTGACACATTGAGATAAGAATTTGCAAACCTCAAAGATCTGAGAAATACAGTAGAATCCCTCAGTAACAGATTGGAGCAGGCAGAAGACAGGATTTCTGATATTGAAGACAAAACTTTTGAATGCTCCCAAATGCTCAAAGAGGGAGAGAAGTGGAGAGAAAAAAAACAGATCATTCCCTCAAAGAGCTCTGGGAGAATTCAAGGAAAACTAATATTCACCTTATAAGAATTCCTGAAGGCACCAAGGTGGTTTTGAAAGGCCCAGATGTTCTACTCAAAGAGAAAATGGAGGAGAACTTCCCAAACATGGCAAGAGATTGTGAAATTCAGATAGCAGACAGTTTCAGAACCCCAGCACAACTCAACCTGAATATAACTCAACCTGAATAAGGCATCTCCCAGACACATTAAATTAACTTCATCAAAGTTAATATGAAGGAGAAAATTCTGCAAGCAGCCAGAAGTAAGGAAACTATAACCTACAAGGGGAAGAATATTAGAATGACTGCAGATCTTTCTGCTGAAAACTTTCAAGCTAGAAGAGGAGGGTCATTGACCTTTAACCTCCTAAAACAAAATAGCTTTCAATCCAGGATCCTGTATGCAGCAAAACTGAGTTTCATTTATGATGGAGAAATTAAATACTTTAATGACATGCACATGTTGAAGAAATTTGCCATAACTAAACCAACTCTCCAGGATATTCTATAACCTAATGTCCATAATGACCAGCACAATCCTCTATCACCAAAGTAAATTCACTCAGAAAATTTCAATTACCATGATTGCACTAATGTACAGAATTTTTATTTAATAAAAATTAAAAAAAATAAAAGAAAATAAAAAAGAAAAAGAAAATTTCAATCAAATTTCAACTTCCACAGTGGGGAAAGGATTAAAAATATCCACTGGACTTTCAAAAAACTTGATATCCAAAATACTACCAGGCTTATCAATATTCACAATTAATGTGAATGGCTTAAATTATCCTCTAAAGAGGCACAGGTTGGCTGACTGGATACAAAAACTCAGGCCAGAAATCTACTGAATATAAGAATCTCATCTTTCTTTAAAAGATAAATGTATACTCAGGGTGAAGGGATGGTCATCTATAATTTAGGCAAATGAAAATCAGAAAAAAGTTGGGGTGGCAATTTTATTCACAGATACAATAGGATTTAAACCAACAAATTAAGGAAAGATAAGAAGAGTCACTTCATATTTGTTAAGGATAATACTCAACATGATGAGATTTCAATTATTAACATTTATGCACCCAACCAGAATGCACCTCAATTTATAAGAGAGAGACTCTAACAGACATGAACAACTTGATTTCCTCCAGCAAAATAATAGTTGAAGATTTTAACACCCCTTTGGTGGTGTTGGATAGAGCTTCCAATAAGAAACTAAGCAAATGGGGTGGCAACTGTGGCTCAAAGGATTAGGGTGCTGGCCCTATATATTGGAGGTGGCAGGTTCAAACCTGGACCTGGTCAAAAACTGCAAAAAAAGAAAAGAAAAAAAAAAGAAACTAAGCAAATAAATGTTAGACTTAAACTTAACCATCCAACAATTAGATTTAACAGACATCTACAGAATATTTCACACTAACAAAACTGAATACACATTCTTCTCATCAGCCCATGGAACATCCTCCAAAACTGATCACATCTTAGGTCACAAGTCTAACCTCAGGAAATTTAAAAGAATAGAAATTATTCCTTCCATATTATCGGACCATCATGGAATAAAAGTTGAACAACAGGAATCTGAATACTCATACAAAAACATGGAAACTAAATAACCTTATGCTGAACAATAGCTGGGTCAAAAACAAGATTAAGAAGGAAATTACCAAATTTTTGGAACAAAATGATAATTAAGACACAAATTACCAAAACCTCTAGGATACGGCAAAGGCAACCTAAGAGGGAAATTTCTAGCATTGCAAACTTTCCTCAAGAGAACAGAAAGAGAGGAAGTTAAGAACTTAATGGGGCATCTCAAGCACCTGTAAAAGGAATAACATTCCAATCCCAAACGTAGCAGAAGAAAGGAAACAACCAAAATTAGAGCAGAATTAAATGAAATTGAAAACAAAAGGATTATACAACAGATCAAAAATTCAAAAAGTTCGTTTCTTGAAAAGGTCAATAAAATAGATAAAACTTTGGCTAACCTAACTAGGAAAAAAAGAGTAAAATCTCTAATTTCATCAATCAGAAATGGCAAAGACGAAATAACAACAGACTCCTCAGAAATTCAAAAACTCCCTTTATTTTATTTTATTTTTTTATTTTATTTTATTTATTTATTTATTTTTGAGACAGAGCCTCAAGCTGTGACCCTGGATAGAGTGCTGTGACATCACAGCTCACAGCAACCTCCAATTCCTGGGCTCAAGCGAGTCTCCTGCCTCTGCCTCCCGAGTAGCTGGGGCTACAGGCACCCACCACAACGCCCGGCCATTTTTTGCTTGCAGCCATCATTGTTGTTTGACAGGTCTGGGCTGGATTCCAACCCACCAGCTTAGGTGTATGTGGCTGGTGCCTTAGCCCGTTGAGCCACAGGCGCTGAGTCCAAGAAGTCCTTAATGAATATTACAAGAAACTTTATTCTCAGAAATACGAAAATTCGGAGAAAATAGACCCATACTTGGTAGCAAGCCACCTTCCTAGACTTAGCCAGAATGAAGTGGAAATGATGAACAGGCCTATATCAAGTTCCAAAATAGCATCAATTATACAAAATCTCCCTAAAAAGAAAAGCCCAGGACCAGATGGCTTTACATCAGAATTCTACCAAACCTTTAAAGAGGAACTAGTACCTATATTACTTAATCTTTTCCAACTTATAGAAGAAGAAGGAATACTACCCAAAGCATTCAATGAAGCAAATATCACCTTGATCCCCAGACCAGGAAAAGACCCAACAATAAAAGAAAATTATAGACCAATATCTCTAATAAATATTGATGCAAAAATATTCCATAAGATCCTAGCAAACAGAATCCAGCTACCACAGCAAACAAATCATACACCATGACCAAGTAGGTTTTATCCCAGGTTCTCAAGGCTAGTTCAATATACATAAATCTACAAATATAATTCATCACATAAACAAAATAATAAACAAAGACCATGTGATTCTCTCAATAGATGCAGAAAAAACTTTTAATAATATCCAGCATCCTTTCATGATCAGAACACTTAAGAAAAGTATTCTTACCCATACTCACTTAAGAAAATGGGTATAAAAGGGACATTTCTTAAACTGATAGAGGCCATCTATAGCAGACCTACAGCCAATATCATGTTGAATGGAGTTAAATTGAAACCATTTTTACTCCGATCAGGAACCAGGTAAGGTTGTCCATTGTCTCCACTGCTCTTCAACATTGTAATGGAAGTCGTAGCCACTGCAATCAGGCAAGAGAAGGCAATCCAGAGTATCCATATAGGTTCAGAGGAGATCAAACTTTCATTCTTCACAGATGATATGATTGTATACTGGAAAACCCCAGAGATTCTGCTACAAAACTCTTAGAAGTGATCATGAAATACATCAGTGTCTAGGGTTACAAAATCAACACTCATAAATTGGTAGCTTTTATATATACCAACAATAGTCAAGCTGAAAAAGCAGTCAAGGACTCTATTCTGTTCACAGTCGTGCCAAAAAAGATGAAACATTTGGGAGTTTACCTAACAAAGGATATGAAAGATCTCTATAAAGAGAACTATGAAACTGTAAGAAAAGAACTAGCTGAAGATGTTAACAAATGGAAAAACATACCATGCTCATGGCAGGGAAGAATCAACATTGTTAAAATGTCCATACTACCCAAAGCAATACACAATTTTAATACAATCCCTATTAAAGCTCCACTGTCATACTTTAAAGATCTCTAAAAAATAATACTTCATTTTATATGGAATCAGAAAAAACCTCGAACAGCCAAAACATTACTCAGAAATAAAAACAAAGCAGAAGGAATCACGCTACCAGACCTTAAACTATACTAAAAATCAATAGTGATCAAAACAGCATGGTACTGACACAAAAACAGAAAAGTAGATGTATGGAGCAGAATAGAGAATCAAGAGATGAACCCAGCTACTTACCATTATTTGATCTTCAATAAACCAATTAAAAATATTCAGTGGGGAAAAGATCCCCTATTTAACAAATGGTGCTGAGTGAACTGGCTAGTGACCTGCAGAAGACTGAAACTGGACCCACATATTTCACCATTAACTAAGATAGACTCTCACTGGATTAAAGATTTAAACTTAAGACATGAAACTATAAAAGTACTAGAAGAAAGTGCAGGGAAAACACTTGAAGAAGTCAACCTGGTTGAGTATTTTATGAGGAGGACACCCTGGGCAATTGAAACAACTCCAAAAATACACTACTGGGATCTGATCAAACTAAAAAGCTTCTGCATAGCCAAGAACACAGTAAGTAAAGCAAGCATTCAGCCCTCAGAATGGGAGAAGATACTTGCAGATTATGTCTCTGACAAAGGTTTAATAACCAGAATCCACAGAGAACTCAAACGTATTAGCAAGTAAAGAACAAGTGATCCCATCTCAGGGTGGGCAAGGGACTTGAAAAGAAAATTCTCTGAAGAAGACAGGTGCATGGCCTACAGACATATGAAAAATTGCTCATCATCCTTAATCATCAGAGAAATGCAAATCAATCAAAACCACTTTGAGATATCATCTACCTCCAATAAGATTAGCCCATATCACCAAATCACCAAACTATAGATATTGGCGTGGATGTGGAGAAAAGGGAACAATTCTGCACTGCTGGTGGGAATGCAAACTAATACATTCCTTTTGGAAAGATGTTTGGAGATCACTTCGGGATCTCAAAATAGACCTGCTATTTGATCCTTCAATTCCTCTACTAGGTATATATCCAAAAGACCAAAAATCACTTTATAACAAAAATATTTACACCAGAATGTTTACTGCAGCCCAATTCATAATTGCTAAGTCATAGAAGAAGCCCAAGTGCCCATCAACCCTTGAATGGATTAATGAATTGGTGGTATATGTACACCATGGACTATTAGGCAGCCTCAAAAAAGATGGAGATTTTACCTCTTTCATGTTTACATGAATGGAGCTGGAACACATTCTTCTTAGCCTAAGCCCAAGAGCTGGAGGTTGCTGTGAGCTGTGACACTACGGCATCTATCGAGGGCAACAAAGTGAAACTCTGTCTCTAAAAAAAAAAAAAAATTCTGCTCTTGGCCACTAAAATTTTCCTGGGTTTTGTAGAATACAAATACAAGTGAGTAAGTATGAGTTATTGTCAATATTTTGAAGAAATAAATTTTATTGGCAATATCAAAATGATCTTACTATCCAATAATCTGAAAAGGCAGTATTTCTCCCACATGGAGCAAAATTGTTCTTCTTATATAAAACACATAACTGAAAAGTCTATGAGTTTTTTTTAACAGGGAAGACATAATTAGGCTAAAGGAAAAGTCTTTGAACCTGGATTGCTCAGTTAGACCTTTACCAGGTGACACTATGAAGCACTTCTCACGACATCATTTAAAGTTATTGGAATTTTTTTGAGTAAATTTGAAAACAAGATAAGGAGGGCAAAAATATTCCTTCTGAGAAAATTCAATAATCCTTACTTTGGAGTTAATTTCCATTTAAAATATTTTCAGTTTTCTCCAATATTATATATATTTCTAAGTATTAATAGACTAAGAATTCACTACTGGTTTGAGAATGAAAGGGTGTGGGTTAAATCAAGAGGGGTACATAGAGTTTTTTGAAACATGGGTACATTTCTTAGATTCCAATTAGCCCTGCCCTGAGAAGATTCAAAGAGTCAAAATAGGAGTTGGAATAAAGCTTAGGTAAGTTCAAAGACTGTGACAACATTGTATAATCCACTTTCCTTATCCCTCACTCCTCTACAAAACTAAATAAGAATCTCCAGGAAGAGACGATGCTACAAAAACTCTGCATATTATCTTTCATTTTCATAATGTTTTAATCTCATGTTTTCAATTTCATTTACATGAAAAATTGGCATCTCTGAAACAGAATGTTGTTTTAAAATACACAGATGCTGCAAATAAAACATTGCATGGCTGTTCAACAGAAACATAAGGCCTCAGAAATATATTAATTTGTTAGTATACATGAAATTGTGCCTGAGCAAAAATTTGGCAGAAGAACAAACATAGTCTCTCCAAGAAAATACAACACAGTAAACATAAACACAATTAAATGAGCCAAATTATAACACATCAATAGACGAGAGAGGTGCACCATTGACTGTATCTGCATGGTAACTATACTGTCAATAGTCAATAGTCTGGATTTTAGCCAAAATATGTTCAGAGCTTTTGGATGGTTAACTGTGTATATTAGAATCCCATTAATTTAACCAACTTTGATTGAGTACCTATCATATGTCATGCATGATGATAAACACTGGTATTATAAAGATGAAAAACGGCATAGTCCATGTATTCAAGGAATCTGACATTGTAAGTCATTTCTTTACTGCATAGGATTAAATAAATGTTTTGTTGCCCTACGGTTTTTGAAATTCAACACAAGCCTGATACAACATGAGTCATCTATGTTTTGTGATGCTCTTGACTTACATGAGTGTGTAAAGATGAAATTCACTTCATGCTCTGTGATATTTTAGCAATAAATAGCAAAAATATATTTCTTTTAAAAATGTCTCATTAATTCATTTTTTTTTAGTCAACAAGTATTAATTGAAGAACTATTGTGTGCTGTGTCCCGTAGAAGCAACTAGAGAGAGCTATGAAATATCAGTATAGTTCTTGTTTTTCAGAACTCCAATTTTATGTTTATTCTTTTCCCAATAACATAGCTCCCAGAGTCCACCATCCATCCAGATTATTCACTTTGTTTCCCTGCTGCTAGTTTGCCCTCCTTCTCCTAAGATTTTCTAAACTTTATTTACTTATTTTGTTTGGTTTCTATCTCCTTCTCTACCTAATCTGACACAAAAATTTATGCTAATATATCAATAAAATATTTCTTCCTTTCTGTGTGATCATTACACATTTATGCAATGCCCTTCAGGGTACCACATAGTTAAATCAAAGTGACTCTAGTGGTAGGGATTTCAAATTCTGAGACAGTTTTAGAAAATGTTTGAACTGATTTAACAACTGGTTATCTAGATACTTATATATGCAGAGATTGTGTCTATAGCCACCCGGTGTTAAATGTGGTGAAAAGTATTTTCACATTTAACTGCTTTGACCATCTCATAGTGTGATATTCCTAGCATTATGCTCACGCCTTCTGTTCTAGACTTTGGCATAGATCTCTGATTGATGAATACAATCATGTCCTAACAGGAGTTTTGTTTTCTATCCTTCATCTTGTCATGTCCTGCTAATAATGTACTCAAATGAGCAGAGGACATCATCTTCAAGGCTGCTTAACAATGTGTAGTTTAAACACACTTTGTCAATCTAGTCTACAGTTAGGCTAAGCCAGGAATCAGGAGCATTTTCTACTGACAAATTTTAGTTTCAAGAATAAAGTTTATACCAATGCCACCTTTTAAGGAAAAAAACATGTATGTGTCAGGCACTGTGCTCCCTCCTTATACCTGCCATCTCATGTACTTATCTTTGTGGGTCCTGGGAGTCAGATTGTATATCTCCATTTTACAATGTGGAAATTGTGATTAGAAGAGGCTAAATTTGGGGCCATAGTCACGTAGCTAATGAGATTAAAAAATACAATTAAAATAATTGGAACAGATTTCAGTGGTGCCAGAAATAAACCCTGACCAAAAATATATATGCCACCGCCTGTTGCCTTGACTGATAGTCTACTTTTATTCTTTGTGGTTCCTAAGTTATTTTCTTTGACTTTTTTCCATTTTAGCAGCTTGTCTATTACTATCCCTGAGAGGATTAATGCCTAAAGTTTTCAACTCAAATATCATTGGACATTCAGACTATCTCTAGAGAGACTTTTACTTTTTTGTGAATACTATGCCTTTTATCTAATTTCTGGAATCTGAGACTCCATTTGTTGGAAAATGCACCAGTCTTTTATGTACCACTAAGAAAAATATGCCAATCAAGCATGACAATGGTAAAGATAATTTTTATCGCATAGACATATAGTTGATCTCAAATTTAGAGATGTTAAAATGAGGAAAATGTGCTTCTTATAACTGATGGATAGCATGGACACTTTGAAGAAGAATAAAGTAAATCAGATAGAATTCAGAGTATCACTAAAGGCTAACTTTATTTTCTTTATCATTTTAATGGAGATTCCTAAAATTGCTAGATGCTTTTAGTTAAATGACTTGAGAGACTATAAATTAAATAGCTGTATTATTGCACATTTTGTCTATGCTCAATTATATTCAGAAGACTAAGCTATTGTTATAAGTGTATGTAAGAAAATGCTAGTTTAATATCTATTACTTAATATCACTTTGTTCTCCACAATGTAAAGGCAAAGTAGGAGAGACGCAATAGTCTGATTCTTGGAATATGAAGTCTGAGGCCAATATGGAGAACCATGTTTGAGTTTAAAATGAGAGATAAACCTATGTGCATTCCAACCTCACTTATGAAGCTGCTGAGAACATTTGGTGCTCAGTTCAGACACAGTCGTCATTGCCAACCTTGCCCAAGAACCCTTCATTGCTACTTGTTCAACTGGCAGTGTCCTCTGAGTGCCCTTTCTTATAATTGTAGCCTCAGCACAGTAACCGTCTTCCATTTCCTGTCTTTAAATATCAACCATTATCTTTAATGGCTAAGCAAATATCTCAGTAGATAATAGTAGAAATGGCATGAACCTTGTAGTTGAAGTTGAATTTGAATCACCTCCAAGAGTTGATTTCTTAGACATAAAATAAAAGAATTAAATGAGATCACTGTATAGTTTTTAGTCGTATAGAAGCTACTTATTACTGTGCACAAACTATTAAAAAGGCTTCCAATTGAAAGCTCACACTGTTTTCATTTGTTCAACTTCCCCTTCCATTTTTATTTCCCTGACACTTTTCTTTACCTTTTCTTCCTGTACCCTGCTCCAAAGTGCATGTTACTGAATAGCTGTGGTTTCGTGAGTCAGTGCCCAGAAACCTTTCAAATTATTTTGTTCTCCCACCTCAAATTTGGAGAAAAATAAAATATGCAGAAAATAATCCCAAAGGCATTTTAGTTCTTGTTCTAATATTAGAAAAAAACAGGATATGTTTCTCTTAAATTGTCAATCACATTAGTTTTCCTGTTAATACTTAAGGTCGCTACCTAGGATTCAATAATCTGCAAAACTCGAGGCAAATTTCATTAACTGTTTAAAATTAGTTTAGAAGAGCAAAAAATTCCTACTTGATATTTGTTAGTCCCTGAATTAATTTTCTGAAAAGTTACCACTTTAAGTGTCCTAAGTAAATGGGATCTCGAGTAGGAATTAGTCGCTGCCTGGTGACAATTTCCAAGTAACAAATCATATTTCAAATCTATCTGTAAATAGTCCATCTCAATAGCACTTTGAATATTTGCGGGATTTTGTGAATATTTGTTATGACTTCTTGTTTTGGCTTCATACTACTCCTTCTAGTTTGATAAATTAATACTGTTCTCAGTTTCTTTTCTGCTATTTTATGTGTCAGACTACTTTGCATTAAGAATGTAGAAGACAGGGTTGGGTGCAGTGGCATGAACCTGTCCTCCCAGTCGCTAGGGAGGAGCAGGAAGGAGGACCCTTCGAGCACTGGAGTCCAAGACCAGTATGAGTATCGTAGTGAGGTCCCCTCACTGCAAAACAAAACAAAACAAAACAAAAAGAATTTTTTTTAAGAAGAAGAATATAGAAGAGACAATCAGTCTTAGTAAAAAATGTATGGTTATGAAAAATTTTTAAAGAAGTAACACTTGTACTTTTTATTTTACATTCAATATTTCAAAATCAGCAACTTTTGCCTAATAATTAGTTTTAGGAAACACATTTTAATAAGCGGACAAAAGACTGGATCATCTTGAATTCATTTTTCTAAAGAGTGTGATTATTAGACTCAATACAATTATTTTTGAGCAAATAATTTTCTTAGCTAACCATATCTACTTTTTGAAAGAATAGTAAAAATCTTTTTATGTTAGTTCCTTTTAGGATTCTCCAAAATTCTCTCCATAATAAGGGTCTAGAGTATACTCACCTAGCCCCATGATTCCTCCTTTACTTTCTCCTCATTTATATTCTCAGCAGGGAAATGCCCATATTCCCTGCTGAGAAAATATATAATGTAGCATGTCAGCTAACAATCAAGTTAGTTATACACCTAAAACTATTATATTTGAAGAAACTTGGCAATTAAAACCAAATTACACTGACAGATTTTATTAAACACATTTATTCAACATAAATCTTACTGAATCAATTGTTTTATAACACAATTTTTAAGGCAATTGCACACTGAAAAGCTAATGATATTTTGTTTCAAATGCCTATTACTTTTTTCTTTTATACAAGTAATAAAACATTTCATATAGCCAGATTTATAGTTGCACAACTCTTAGGTAAGGTCTTCTCCAGCTTAAGTTCTTACCTTAAACGCAAGGCAAATTTCATTAACTGTTTAAAATTAGTTCAGAAGAGCAAAAAATTCCTACTTGATATTTGTTAGTCCCTGAATTAATTTTCTGAAAAGTTACCACTTAGCAGATTCCTTGCACCTATCGGTAGGGTGTGATTTTGGAGAGAATTTCATCTCTCTACCCCTGTTCCTGCACCCTGTACATAAGACTGTACAATGA
>CAUYRH010053263.1:0-29851 GCA_963574655.1 Perodicticus potto
GCCATGGCCGTCTTCTTCATGAAGTCTTTCCCCAGGCCGATATCTTCCAGTGTTTTTCCTATGCTTTCTTTCAGGATTGTTATTGTGTCATGCCTTAAATTTAAGTCCTTTATCCAACTTGAATCAATTTTTGTGAGTGGATAAAGGTGAGGGTCCACTTTCACTCTTTTACATGTGGATATCCAGTTTTCCCAGCACCATTTATTGAGTAGGGAGTCTTTCCCCCAAGGTATGTTCTTGATTGGTTTATCGAAGATTAGGTGGCTGTAAGTTGTTAGTTTCATTTCCTGGGTTTCTATACAATTCCAAATGTCTATGTCTCTATTTTTGTGCCAGTACCATGCCGTTTTGACCACTATGGCTTTGTAGTACAGCCTAAAGTCTGGAATGGTGATACCCCCCGCTTTGTTTTTATTACTAAGAACTGCCTTAGCTACACGGGGTTTTTTCTGGTTCCATATAAAACACAGAATCAGTTTTATCGCCAGACCTGTTGTGGCTCCTTCTCTTACCCCCCAGGGGGACAGTTATGAAAATTCCAAAGGTATATCTTATCTTTAATACAACAATTTAAGAAGTATGATTTCACCCTTCATTTCTTTTCTCATCAGAGGTACCTCTATATTCTTTCTAAGCTCATTTTCCCAACACCTTTTCAACTAGTCTTCTTCTTCAACTTTTGTCCATTTCTCTCAGAGTCCATTTTCTGCAAAGCAAGCCAGAATATCCTTTAAAAATATCAAACAAACTGTGTGACTATGATGCAATTATTTCAATCTCCGATACTTGTTCACAGTGTTTAGAAATCCTCCCTTCGGCTCATGAGACTCTCCAGAGGCTGACTCCTCTCCATTTTCCCAAATATCTCTCTGCCATCCACTCCAGCCTTAGAGACATTTTTATTTTTGTCTTATGATTATGCCAAACTTACAACCTTGCAAGAAAACTTTTGCTTCGCATTCGTGTGTTTTTGGAGGGCTGACTGCTGTCCATCACTAATACATTGACTAAAATGCAACTTCATCAGAGGGTGCTCTTGACCACCTTGTCCCACTCCTCACACCTCACTCTTTCTTTCACTGCTTTGTTCCATTTATTTTTCAAGAACTTCTTCCAGAAGAATGAAGAATCATCTTGATCGCCTCCCTGCTGCTGCCAGTAAGACCGTACTATCTATGGACCTTATCTTTATTTTTTTCTATTAAGTGTTGTGTATTGGCTCCACATCAGCAGCTGGACATAATAGAGGCTTAATATGTTTAGCAAAGGAATAAATGATAATTTCAAGTTTAACAGAGCAAATTCTAATCTTATTAAAAATGTGTAATTATTTTATAATAATTCTGTGGAGTTTCTGATCCTCTCTGTGCCTCAATTTCTATATGTGGTTAACAGTGGTAATTATTATGCTGTTACAAAACTGTTCCAAAAAGTATTTAAGATAATATAAGGCTAAGTCTACACTACTGTATAAACAAGGTCTTATCTAACCTCTATGGGGAAGATCTTAGTGCCTGTTAAGATGCTACATCACACATGAAATTATTCAGTGCACTCAGACATCTCCCAGTTTGGGTAACTTTCTACGTCAGTTTTTGTGAGTTAAGAAAAATGCTATTGTATGGTCCAAACTCACATAGGCTGGGCTGGTAACTTACATCCACAGTTTCTGAGCACTCTTTTACTCCTGGGATGTAATCCTACAGCTGAAAGGTCATAATGAATAGATACTAATGTCAAAGCCCAGGTTGGATTTTGAACACCGAACAAAATAAACTAAATTTTATAAGTCAAGCATTAACTCTACCATTATTGAATGCTATTATTGTCATGTCCGTCATAAAGTCTTAGTAGTAGGCATGCAACCAAGTTCCTGACATCAGCTTTGAAGTTTCACGTTGGTATTTGCATTCACTTGTGTGAGGCTCTGGCAGTTGAACGTGGTGAGGGTTATTGCACTTGTTGCGTCATTTAGAATGTGGGACAAGATAAATTTTAGGGCTGCACCTGTTATGAAATCTTTAGTCACCACTGATTACTAATTTGGTTTCTATTTCACAGCTGCATTTCTATTTATGAATATGTAAATATGAAAATTTAATTAGAGAAAGGATAAGGGGTATGTAAAATAAATCATGGATGACTTTTTACTTCCTATTGTATTATTACAATTTTCTTTATCACAGTACCCTGAATTATAAAATAAGTGGGTATAATTTGATTCTTAGATTCTTCCAGCTTTAAGATAATCTGGATCTATTAAAATATGGGGGAAAACATTGACTATAAGCATAAGTTATGGATTGGTGAGAGTGGTTTTATGTAAAGGGTGCCTTCAAATTCCCAAGCCAATGCTTGGGAATAGATACATAGGTAAACTACAATAGATAGGAATAAATAAATCACACAAAGATGACTAGAATTCATGTCTATCCAAAAAACAATAATATGGTATTATTTTTCGAATTAGCAATTTTTACAAAAGTAAATTCAAGTGCTAAAAAACTGATATGCTCATCCATTACTGATTACAATGAAGGCACTAGACAACTTTTAGGAAGAAATATCAGAACTTTTAGAACATATTTAAATTCAAGTAAAAGAAAACAAGCTCCAACTAGCATAAGAAAAAAAAAGTGTGGCAGGTTGGGGGGGTGTTACTAAGGTCACCATATTCCATGTCTTATTTCAGCTTTCCTCTCTGCTGGGATTTTTCTCAGGCTGACCATCTTCATGGACCTTCTTGCTTCAATTTATATATATATATATATATATATTATTTTTTTTTCCCTGTAGAGCTACATTTACCGTGAGCACATACCATCTGCTTGATACAGGTCTCCTGGCCAAACTTGAAGCATCAATGGGACCACTTGATATGATATTCTGACAGGCAAGGATCTTGATTCTGCATTTGGACCTATGTGATGGAATTATTTATCCATTCATTTTCCCTTCAGGGATTTATTTAACATCTACGTACTGTGAATAAGCGTATGTCAGGCACTGTCCTGGGTGCTGAAATATAGCAATGAGCAAATTATTTTTTTCCTGTCAGATACCTCACATATTAATTTATAAGAAAACAAACAAACAAAAATGTAGTATGTTGGTTGGTAATATGTGCTATGAAAAAAATTATCTTCCACCTCCTGAGTATATATCCAAAAGAAAGAAAATCAGTTTCTCAGAGAGATAGCTTATTATAGCATTGTTTATAATAGCTAAGATACAGAATTAACCTCAGTGTCCATCAACATAGTAATGTATAAAGGAAATGTGGTATATATACTAAACAAAATAGTATTCATCCAAAGAATGAAATTCTGTCATTCCTGGAAACATGAATGAGCCTGGGGGACACTGTGTTAAGTAAAATAATCAAGGCACAGAAGGTTCAATTCTGCAAGTTCTCGCTCACATGTGGAAGCTTTGAAAAGTTGATTACATAGAAGTACAGAATCGAATAGTTGTTAGTAGAGGCTGGGAAAAGTGTGTGGTGAATAGATAGGGAGAGGTTGGTTAAGAGAGTTAAAAAAACACAGATAAAGAGGAATAAGTTCTAGAGTTTTATAGCACTGTAGGGTAACTATAGTTAACAATAATTTATTATGTCTTTTGAAACAGCTAGAAGAGAATATTGTGACTGTTTCCAGCATGAAGAACTAGTAAGTGTTTGAGATGATGGGTAGACTAATTATTCAGGTTGGCCCATCATACGCTGAATGCCTCCCTCTCTACTTCATAAATACACAAGGTGGCCATAAAGTTAGTGGGCAATTTTAAATTGCACACTATTTTAAATTGCACATGAACTTTCTGGCTACCCTGTATACACTTTTTCAATGTCAAAAATAATAATGACAATAGATGCTTAGTGCAGTAAAAATTGCAGAGGCTAATGGGACAGAGAAAGTCTGTCTGTTTGCTTGTTCATTTTAAATAGAATGGTAAATACAGTCCTCCCTGAAAAGAAGATATTTGAAGAAAGACCTCAGCCATGTGAGAGAGTGATTATGAGGAAGGGAGTGTCCCAGGAAGAGGGGACAGTAAGTGCAGTGGCCTTGAGCTGGGAGTGGGCTTGGCAGGTATGGAAAACTTCAAGGAGTGTTGAAGGACATGTAGCTAAAGTGGGGCAAGTGGATTCCAGTAGGAGGACATGAGAGATGGGGGGCACATTTTGGTAAATAAACCTCACAGGTTATTTTAAAAGATTTAAAGTTCATTCTTAGTGAAATAGAGCATTGTGGGACAGAGACTGTTATAGCTTATGGTTTTAGCCTAAGAATAAAATACAAGCCGTTTCCAATATGAAAATTTAAGTGCTAGAAGAGGTGAACATTGGGCAGGAAAACTAAAGTCAACAAGACTCCAAATTTTCAGTTCACTAATAAACGTGAACTTATTCTTACCCCATGTGACATGAAAAAATATGGTAACTGCAGTCTAATTTAACAAATCCAGAAAAGATACTGACACAAAAATACACAGATTAGTTAAATCAATTATGCAGTCTGTACCCACATTTTCTATTTGTTGGATTTAACTAGTTTTTAAAAAAGTTTCTAATGTCTACAATAGCTTGGTTGCTTTGATAAAGCTACCCCTTAGAATTCAATCATTTGTGAAGAGTCTATATAAATTGGAGTATTCCAAATACCATTTTTTGTCTAGTCAGAATTCTTCCCCATCTTCCTTTGGGAATACTGCCTTCATTCCATACAACTTTGGTAGAGATATTAATCAAGGTGGTATCCCATAATCTCCTATCTGTTCTACCCACACCACTACAGAGATGCATGCACTGTGTAGACGAGGCCACACCAAGTAGTGTATCTTCCTGGGTATTTTTAGAGATTGGAATAAACCCAAAGAAGTCTTTGAATTTCTTTTGTTGATGAAAAAGGCTAACTTCTGTATTTTAAGTTTTTAGAACATTGTCTTGATAATGTTAAAATGAAGAAATATAGTCCATGTTGTAGAAGGGCAGATAATTAGGTCAACACATGAAGCATGCTGGACTGAGAAATTAAAAAAGAGAAAGAAAGAGAGCAGGTCATATAATTTGATGCCCTAGATCTAACTGAACCTGGGAAGACTCTGCCCTTGGACTATTGGCTATTTGAGGCAACAATTTTGCTTCCCTATGGTTTAACTTGGGTGAACTTCAATTTCTGACTTGCAACTGAAAGAGTCTAAGGTAACACAGAGCAACAAAAGACAAATTGAAGATTTATTTCATTTCATTTCATTTTATTCTTTTGAGACACAGCCTCACTCTGTCACCCTGAGTAGAGTGCCAGGGCATCCTCATAGCTCATAGCAACCTCAAACTCTTTGTCTCAAGAGATCTTTTTGCCACAGCTTTCCAAGTAGCTGGGACTATAGGTGACCAACAGTAGAGTAGGAAGTCTTGTCTTGCTCAGGCTGGTCTGAACTCCTGAGCTCAAGAGATCCACCTGCCTCAGCTTCCCAGAGTGCTAAGATTATAGGCGTGAGCCACTGCACTGACCACATTGAAGATTTATTGGGAGGCAGTTTACAAAACTGAAAAGGAATCCATCAGTACTCAGAGAAAGGGTTACTAAACAACCGAACTACTATGAGAGTAACAGTTCTTTTTTCAAGCAGTGTTCATGTTTACCAATTACAAGTAAATAGTTCAAACTATACCCTTTTTTAGAGATATTAATAAGGACATCTCTTACCTGATGGTTTGGGGAAAGACTATTTACAGATGTGAAATGAGACCGATAGTTTACTCTATTAGTCTGTAAGTTATCAAGACTTAATAACAGCTATAGTGACAAGTAGAATAAGAAAGGAAAACGAGTAACCAGTAAACTGTCAAGGACTGAGTAGGATAAATTGTGAACACTCCATTAAGACTCCTTAGGACTTTACCAAGGAGGAGCAAGGGAATATTCCCTGTCAATAGTAGGGTTTTGTGTGGTCTCATAGCAGAAATATAAGTGAATAATAACTAAGAGAAAAATGGGAGGATTAGGTAATAGACAATGAAAAAAATGGCAAAAGAAAGAAAATTATATTTAAAATTCTAATTAAAAATAGAATTAAGAGTGCATGATAGAATAAAATATTATATATATATATAATCATAATGGAACAATTTGAATAAGGAAATCTGTTGGGTTTGAAGAAAAGAGGGAGAGAGAAAAATATATAAAACACAGGTTGTTCTATACAATCAAGTTTACACATTTTTAAAAAAATGTTTGAATATTTGGGAACTTCATCATGTAATTTCCTCTTCTTATATGACTCCTAAGTACAGCTCCTTCCATTTCAACAATTAAAACAAAGAAAGCAATAGCAAAATGTTTCATATCAACATTTTTTGGAAATTTTCCTCTTTACTTCAAACATTGTTTTGTAAACTAGAAATTCCTTGAAAATATCTAAAGTCCACCGTAGAAAGTAGTTTGGCAATCCTGTCCATAAGGCAAAGATAGAATGAATCAATTTTTTAATCTACTAAAAGCATTTGGGGTTCTTTATATTAAAATGGGTTTTAAAAATTCTTCATCAAATTTATATTTACCAGTGTTCCAGATATTTTTTTAAAATACAAGCTATGATATTTTGCCATCATAAGAACTTAAATCTGAAATACCAGAAAACTTGAATTACTAATATAATTGTCAATATTAAACTGCCTAAGTACTGTGTTGTAATGATTTGTGGCACATAGGTAAAAGCCGTTTTTGAAGGAAGGGAAATTAGTTTATAACTCCTGCACATTACTCTGTTTATCCTTGTATCACAATTGCCTATATAAAAGTCTGTAGGAGATTCTCAATTGTTTGGTTTAATGACTCAATGATTATAATCCAATATTTCATTTTATGTTTATGAAAACTGAGGCCCAGGAAGTAGAATGATTAGCCCAAAATAATATTCTTTAGTGACAAAAGTAGTGATGATATTTTAAATTTACTGATTCTCAGTCCAATTCTACTTCCCCAATTGTCTCTTCTCACCAGGGTTAAGAAGAAAAGAAAGACCACCTAAATATATCCAAGTTCCAAGTTTATGCTCCTTTAGCGTCAATATACCTATTTTGATTATGAAAATTTCTGAAACCATTTTGATATTTCATATAATTGTACCAAAACATCCTAATATTTTCAAATGCTAATTGAATGGATTACACTTGGAAGAAAATCAGAATTAAATGTTTTATAACCTCTTAAGATCTATTTCAATTAGCTAATTAGCAATGAACATAATCTCAAAAGACTAGTTAATTAAATTTTGTAGAAAATCCTATTATCATTACTTAATACCTGTCATAATTTAGTACTTTCCTTAAACCTCTTTACCAATGTTTTGTATTGTAGTAAGTTTCTGGGATTTAAAGGGATATTTTGCCATATGTTTAATTTTTATTTCACCTGGATTTTCCATGAAGCTTGAAAAGAGTTTGTCTTCACTCTCCTTCCTAAACATTCGGAAACACTACAGTGATTTCTGTGCTGAACAAAAAGTTCGTATCGGCCATTAGATAAACGTTACTACTCCACGACTCGGTGACTGTGGCTCAACGGGCTAAGACGCCAGCCACGTACACCTGAGTTGGTGGGTTCGAATCCAGCCTGGGCCTGCTAAACAATGATGGCTGCAACCAAAAAATGGCCAGGCGTTGTGGCTGGCGCCTGTAGTCCCAGCTACTTGGGAGGCAGAGACAGGAGACTCACTTGAACCCAGGAATTGGAGGTTGCTGTGAGCTGTGATGCCATAGCACTCTATGCAGGATGACAGCTTGAGCCTCTGTCTCAAAAAAACCCCAAACGTTACTACTCAACAAAGTAAATTATAAAATGTTTGGTTTTCCTTCGTGTCTTTTTCATGACAGTATTTGTGTGTGATTGTGTGTGTGCTTGGAAATATGGAAGGCCCCATAAGCCTTGGTGACTGAAGCTGCTATTCTTAATACAGAGTTAGAATGCTGTAAGCATGAAATTTTATACCATAATGGGGTTGGAATTAGAATCAAGTGAGGGTGGAATTGAATCAAGTTGGCTTGAATTAATACCTTGCCTTAAGTAGAATGCAAATGTACATTCTAATTCCAAGGATTTTGTAAAGTAGGAAGAAAGGAAAGTCTATGTGAAAATAAATATCAGCTACAAAGCAAAAAGCATAACATGAAGGCAGAGTCTGATTGGGTTGGCAGGTTTACGATCTGCTCCATATTAAGTAACATTCTCAGCTTGCGACTTAGTCCAACTGAGTGCTGAACTTTATGGCTTGATCTTTCGGGAGCCTCCCTTGTTGTGATTTATTGTTCGTCAGTCGTATAGACCTGTGAGCATAGAAGGGCCTCACAAGAGAAAGTAGCTCATTTCTCCTTTTCTCACGGAGTTGAGTCTAAACAAATTGAACGCAGGGAACATCTAGCATGTTCTTCTATTTCTTTCAGGAATTAGTATTCCATTTCCCAAGGCACTTGGAGTCTATAAGATGAAGCTCGATCTCAATAAAACTCCCAGTCAAATTAATTTATTTTCTATTATTATATCTGTGGCTGCTGATTAAAATGGAGAACAGTTGATTACCATGTTCCTTGTGGCACTTTTTCAAAAACTTAAGGGAACCTTGTTTCCAGATTGTTTTATTGTAATCCGCTCCTACAGATGTATTCATTTTCTTTTGTGGTAATGGATTACCACAGATTTACTAGCTGGAAACACAACTTTATCACCTTCCATTTTGTTGAGTTAGAAATTTGACATGTATCTCCCTGGACTGAAATCTGGGTGTCGGTTGGGCTGTATTTCTTTCAGGAGCCTCTAAGAGTGCATCTGTTCCCTTGCGTTTTTCAGCTTCCAGAATCCATTTACATTCCTTGGTTCAAAGGTCCCTTCCTTTACCTTCAAAATCACAAATGTCAAACTCAAGACTCAAATTTGAGTCTTTCTCACATCCCATCATTCCAAGGTTATCTCCCACATGTCTCTCTCTTTTCCACATTGAAGGGTCCACTAGGACTGTCTGGAAAACTTGGAATAAACTTCTTCTTTAAAGTCAGGAGATTAGCAACCTTAATTTTATGTGCAATCTTAATTCCCCTTGTCCGTGAAACGTGGTACATTCTCCGGTTCTGACGTTTAGGGTGCAGATACCTTTTCTTTGAGGGGGGCATTATTGTGTCTAAAACAGACGTTTCTAAAATTGTGCATTCCTGATCTACCTCGGTAGTTTTGCAGATAAACATACACCCAAACAGACACACCCAAAACCAAACATTAAGAAGAAAATTAAAACAAGCTAAATATATGTACTTATTTAGTCAATGGCAGAGTGTCAGTATTCCCAGCTGACAGAAGTTGATCATGGGATGGAACATGTGACCAAGAAGAGAAGGCAGGGAGAATATTGCAGTGATGCTCATGAGGTGGTCTCAATTAAGACTTTCCAATGAATAAGCTGTAACGAGATATTCACAGCTTCAATCAGTTATGTTTTCTTTTTGCAAAAGTAACCCAAGGGACAAGAAATCTTGGTATTCAAATGTCATATCTCTTACGACTTTTGTAACTTTTCTTATTGTTCTCACAAGAGTAAAGGCTCCTGAATGAAGAAAATCTCTATCATAACTGTGCTCTTAAAAATATTTCATTCTCAGAAAAAGGAAAATTGATGTTTCAAAATGTACTATTTGTAAATGCACTAAAAAAATGACATTAATATAAGAAATCAAATTCTACTTAAGTTTCCAAGGACTACTGGCATGGGGTGGGTTTCCTCTAGCTATATTGGTCGTTTCCTGCCGTCCAGAAATAAGACGCCCAAACGTAAATACCCTCAGGCTTTCCTTCATAGCTCTTTGCCAACTATCACCATAATACTCTATAATTTAGAGATATTGACTGCTATAGAATATTGACATAATACAAGGGTCAAAAAATGTGTTTGTATGGATCAGGACACCTTTTTTTCTAAAAGAAAGATAGTGGCCAACTAAATATTCAAAGTACTAACTCTCCAGCACCATCATTTTATTTATTTATTTATATATTTATTTTTGAGACAGAGTCTCAAGTTGTCACCCTGGGTAGAGTGCCGTGGCGTCACAGCTCACAGTAACCCCAAACTCTTTGGCTTAGGCAATTCTCCTGTCTCAGCCTTCTGAGTAGCTGGGACTATAAGCACCCACCATAACACCCGGCTAATTTTTGGTTGTAGTTGTCATTGTTGTTTGACAAGGCCGGGCTGGATTTGAACCTGCCAGCTCCGGTGTATGTGGTTGGCGCCCTAGCCACTTGAGCTACAGGTGCCAAGCCAGCACTATCATTTTAATCTTCCAAATTGTTGTGTAATGATGAAGACTAACTTTGGTCATTTGTTCCCTTTTATTGTTTTGTTTTACCTCGACTTCTAATAAACTTTATTTCCATTAAATTTAACACCCATACCAAACACAAATACTTTTACATTAGATTCTACATTAAAAGTAAAAAAAAAAAAAAAAAAAGAAAGAAAGAAAGAAAGAATGGAAATGCTTTCTAGGTTGTACTGAAATAACCAACAATCAAAAAATATTAGTGTCTTAAAACTAGAAAGGTTTATTTCAGAGTCCTGCTAGGTTTTCGTGCATCCAGGTAACTCCCAGGCAACTCATTTCCAGCACAGATTTGTTGACCTGTGATCCTCCAAATCCATAGTTCTGCCATTAGAATATGAGTCTTCTTCTGTGACTGTCATGAAGGCAAAGACTGCTGAGAGATTCTGATAGCAATTAAATGCTTTATTTATCCAGGAAGTAAGACGTGAATCTTCTGATCACTCATTGTTTTGACCACAGCCAGTTGCTTGGTGATGCCCACGTGGGAAGATAACAGAGCCAGTCCTTCCATGAACCTGAAAAGAGGTGAGAATACCTGTGTGCGAGCTCTAGAAAACTCCACCACGGCTGTCAAAGGACAAATTAAACTTATTTACTCGTGTGTTAGCAGTTTCTTTAAACTTTAAACCTTTTTTTCTGATATTACAGAATAACTATGTTAAAGGAAAATTTTGTGTAGGCCCATGGAATGTAATATTTTTCCTAAAAAAGTCATATCCATTCTCAGGTAGCTTGGCAGAAGTGTGTCTCAAGGTCATTTATAACCACTCAAGAATTTTTCAGTGTTGCAAGATAAAAAACTACCTGTTTAATTTTCATTTAATTTGTTAAAATAACAACTGGAAGTAAGAAGTATATGTATGTAATATATAGTATATGCATAATAATAATTATATACATATAATAATGCACCCAACTTCATAACTCTTGTAGCTAGTATGAGTAAAAAAAAAATATATCATTTTGCTGAATATAATCTTTTTCAAAGGTAGTGAAGAATTTGAACTTTCCAGTTAGGTTTCATGTTAAAATCCAAATCTGTGTATGTGTTATAAAAATAATTAATCCCCATTTTTTCTTTGAAACATATTATGTTTAGACTTAAAATAATTCATAAAAAGCAGAATGAACTGTTCTGGTCATTTATGACTTGAGTTCTTCTTCTTTTTTTAACTTAATTTTTTTTCTCTTTTTGAGACAGAGTCTCACTCTATCACCCTGGGTAGACTGCAGTTTCATCATAGCTCACAGCAACCTCATACTTTGGGGCTTAAGAGCTGCTCTTGCCTTATCCTCCTGAGTAGCTGGGATTACAGTGCCCACCACCTGGCTGGTGTTTCTATCTTTAGTAGAGATGAGGTCTCACTCCGGCTGGTCTTGAACTCCTGAGCTCAAGCAAGCACCTGCCTCTGCTTCCCAGAGTGCTAGGATTACAGGAGGCACTGCACCTAGCTGCCTTCTGGTTTTTAGATGCCCTGAGTAGTTTATTTTCCTTTTCTCTGAGATACATTGTTTCCAAACTTTTAAGAAATGGTTATTTTTTTGTTTTACATGTCATTTCCTTGCCTCCTTCTCCTGGGCCTGTATTCTGTTTATAGAACATTTGGTTTAGTCCCTCCGTCTTCATTTTCATTTGCTGTTATGGGGTTGATGGGACGAACCTGGTGTCTCGGGCGTGCTCATGCTTACCTGCACACTTAGAGTTATTTTCTTGGTGTTTCCTCCAGTGTTTACCTTCTCCAGGTTCTGCCCATGGCTCATGTTTGTAGAATAAACAGCGTTAAACTCACGATCTCTGGCTGGCTCCGTTCACTCTTTCTACTTCCCTCTCCCTGGTTATCCCTTCTTCTGGGTTATATTATGCATTTCCTAATAGAAAGTGTTCGGGCTCCGAAAAACGCCATCAGGTCTCTACCTCCAGGTTTGCACTTTCTAGCTGATTAAAACTGCCACAGCAATGAAAGTGTGCTTAAATATTAGGACACCACCGCAGAAGTCTTATTTCCAGCACCAGCATCAACCACGTATGTTCTATAAACATTTTCAATCATTCTCACCACACACACACACACACACACACACACACACACACACACGAAGACTTGTGATAAAAAAAGTACTTATCTGTCTCTTTAAGTGTTTGTCTGTAATTTAGTTTAATGATGCTACACTTTCTTGGGGTCTCTCAAGGCCTCAAGGGCCATTTGTATTGATTAGCCATTTGGTTTGTTTCAGTAACAAATAACCACATAAAACACAGACTGGAAAAAGGGACTTTCCCGAAGTGGAAATTCACGTTTATCAGTTCAATATAACTTCCGATTCTGGGTGACATATAGAAATTATTCTAACTTGGTATGTGTGTACCATTTTGATGAACATGGTAAAGAAAGGCAAATTTAACTTTCATGGTAGCTTATGTTCCAATTTTAGGATCTCACACATACAAAATCAATGATACTAAAGCTTGTGGAGTCATTTTGCCTGAGAAACCTTTGTTTGTTCAATGAATTATATCATTTTTGATTAATAAGTAGAGACTAGAGAGAAAGAAGAATGACAAGGTAAAAAATTAGTTGACAAAAGGCAACCAGTAATCAGCTAATGAAATAACCTTGGGACCATACCACATATTTTCTGGAATAAAGTCTCTTGAAGAAAAACCCTATTATTTTCTTATTTTAAGACAAAATAAAGTGATTTTTTTATCTGTTGTTATTGATTATGATATTTATTGAAATTATTGCATCTTTCTTCAATAATACCGTCTGTAGAATAATTGAATAAATCATTCAAATTTATGAGAACCAGAATTTGAAATCACAGAAAACCTGTCATTCAAGGTGCTCAAGCCCTTCATTGCAACTTATTATCCACAGGCATTTCATTACATTTTTAAGGGACTGAAATATGAAAGCTTTCATTTGGATCCAGGTATCTAGTTGACAAATGAATCCAACTATCAATCTTGAATAACCCCCATAAGACTATTCCATTGCAAGGAGAGGATGGGGTTAGAAAATTGTATTCTGTGAAAATTTATAGTACATCATGCATATATAATTATACATGTGGAAACGGCATGCATGCATGGAAAAAAGTCATCTCGTGCTTATTTGCAAACTGCCAGAGAAATATTTAGGGCCATTTCAAATCATTAGGACCATTAATGTGATGTGAATTAGAACACTGAATTCAACAATTCAACACTCATTTTCTGGAATACCTGTTATGTACCAAGAAGTGTGCTTGGGACCCTGAAATGAATGAGATATGGCACCTTCACTTAGCGAATCCCGGCGTGGGAGCTGACAGATCTCACCTCTGGTTTAACAAAGCAGTGTTCCCTGTGTCTCAGCAGCACAGCCAGCTGGTTTCCTTTGCCATCATCAAGATTCCTTAAAAGAGCATGCTGCAGATTTTGGATACTTTCCCAAAAATCGGTTTCCAAAAGGTTTCTCACATTGGCAACAAATTTGGATACACATACAAACAAGATTGCTCTGTAGGAAAACAGTTCATTTCGATGTATATATTCTGTTAAATCATTTTTTTTAATTACCAGTCCTGGTGCTAAAAAGTAGCATGATAATAAAAAAAAGTAAAAATTGAACATGTAGATCAATCTTGCTCCGAAAGTTTTATTCTAATAATGGTTATTTCTGTAATGCTGGAAATATTTCTTTAATATTTTACTTATTTATTGCCAAGAAACAGTGCTTTGTCTTCTTTTTGTTTTTTAGGGCTTACGTAAGTATTGCTGAGTTCATTAAAATTTCTCAACAAAAAGTTGGTAGAAATTCTGAGTCAGGCACCAGATAAAACGTGGGGAGTCTGATATATCCCGTGGTTAGGTTCTAAGGCCAGAGTGTCAGGCAAACATTGGGTGGAATCGAATCCCCCTTGGAAATTATTCAGGGTGATTCCATGTTTCAGAATATCACAAAGTATCTATAAATCTAACACAATTGCTTTTGTGGCTGTGTGTATGTTTAATGTTTCTGTGGTTTCATTTTGTATTCAGAATGAGAATATACAGGTGTGTCTTCAGATTAGAAGAAATTAAGCAGTTGGCTGGCAGTTTAGAGTGTGGGTGTGTGGATAATGCTGTATCTTTAAATGTTCACCTTGCACTAAGACTGGCACACAGAGAGAAGCCAGCTCAGAAAACAGGCCCCGACTGCCACATCAGTCCCTCTCATCTCTCCTTTCTTCCCTTTAATCTCAAAAGAGGAAGGTCATCCACTTCTGCTTAAAAGACTCATTGCTACTTCCTCTCCGTCCTTGTTCTAATCCCCCTTCACTCTCCATCGCTGAATTATATTTTACCTTTGTCACTGAATCCCCCGTTGAAATCTACGAGCAGATTATTTCTCCAGCAAAGCTCATAACTTGATTTAAGACTTTATCATAAGAAATAAAATCTATAAAGAACAATTGTCAGAAACAGGCTGTTTCATCATTTATATCACAGAGGAAAAAATGTCAATCCAAGATTCTATATATCCAGCAAAAAATATCTTTCGGGAATGAAGAGGAATTCAAGTCATTCCTAGGTAGAGGAGAACGAAGAACTTCTGGCAGCAAATCATCAATCCACATGCTAAAGAGAGTCCTCCAAACAGAAAATAAATGAAATGAATGAGAAGACATAATACCTGGAACTTCAGAAAGAAAAGATCAACATAGGTTTGTGTAAAAATGGGAGTAATAGTTTATCCCTCTCACTAGTTTCTTAAATCATATTTAAGCATTGGAGCTAAAAATTTAAAACCATCTAAGGTGGACCTACTATATGTAAAAGAAAATACTTAACACAACTATATTTTAAAAAGCAGAGAGGACAAAAGACCTGTAGGAAAGTAAGTTTTCTACACATGAAGTGAGATAGACTCAAGGCCAATAGACTATAATAGGTTAACACGTGTATATTGTAATTTCTGGGGGAAAAAATCACCAAAGAAATCATACAAAGTAACATACTTAAAAACACTATAAATTAAGGAGACTAATTCCTTAAAGTATGTTGACGAAACTAACGGGAAGGCAAGAAAAGGGAAGCAAAGAAATTAGAAGCAGAGGAAATAAAAAGAAAACAAATAATAAAACGGCTGCCCTAAGCCTTGCTATATCATCAGTTTCCTTAAATATAAATGTAATTCAAATAATAATTGAATCAAAAGATAACATAGATCAAGGAAAATGGTTACAGGCAAAGAGGGACATTACATAATGATAAAAAAATTCACCCGCTAAGAAGATATGAGGATCCTCGATATATCTGCAACAAAGAACAGGTTGGCTTATCAGATAAAATCACCGCTACCAAAAATCGAAAGACAATAATTATAGAAATTATTAGTAAGATTTTATAACATGTCCTGAACAATCAAGAATGGTAATGTGGCAGCTAGCACTGTATCTCAATGCAGGAGGCTTGAATCACCTGATTTTGAATCATCTGGGTGCTTTTCCAAAATAGAATTATTTCACCCGAGAGCAACAGACTTAGAGTGGAAGTGCTGAGAGCGGTGCCGTGGGGTGCACATTTTGAGCACCCCCGAATAATCCTCTTTACACCCTACAGTTCGAATTCTAAGAGTTACGAGTTATGCACTTGGGTTCGTAATAGCACAGGAGTCACAATTCACAAAAGAGTAGTTGGTGCTGGAGAAAAAAGTATAGGCATGTTTGGGGCTGGGTTAGAGGGAGGGTAGGGCCTTAGTTTGGGTTCTGGCTGAAACTGAGAATTTGGGGTCGTCACTGACATGCTTAGGGCACGAGTGTAGGACAGAGAAAAGCAGGTGAGTAGGGAAAGGCAGAGGACAGGAAGCATTAGACCAGAGTCTCGGGGACAGATCAAAGGATTCTTTGTGGGGACACCACCCCCAAGCTGAGGAGAAGAGATGAGGAGAAGCGGGTGTTATGCCACTTTGTTTCCAAGCCTTTCTGTGATGGGCAGGGCAATGAGGCAAACGGTGCAGAAGGGCTGTGGCTCAGGGCAGCAGAATAACAGGGAGGCTTTCCCCCAGGGGGTTGGCGGTTTTGAAAATCCAAGTAAATATTTTCTTTGCTGTGATCCTCACAGAGACACAGAGTACTACAGCGGTGCAGAGAGAAAAAAAGACCACCTGTGGCAGAGAAATTCCCGCCAAATGGGCAGTCATCTGTCCATTGTCTGAACTATCAGATGACGGGATTGCTCCCTAATACAGAGAGTTGGTTTGTTGGGTCTAAAGTTCTGCGTGACATAAGTGGGGTTAGGACCAGGGAAATTGAGTAACTTGTTAACATGACCTGTCCATTGCCAGAGACAGTCATCTAGTCATCAAATGCCTGTAAAGCAAATTCTAAACCAAACTAAAATGACTGTGTACTTGCAATGTACCCTGCATGGCACTGCACAACCGTTTGAGTAATTAGACTTTACCAAATGCTGCAAAGAAAGCTACCATGTGTCGTGGAAGGCCGATATTTCCTAATAAATATGCAAAAGAAGCTCTATATTTTTAAAGTATGCTAATAGCCTGAGGGTAAGTTGTTTGCTTGGTTGTTTTATAAAATATTCTGAAGTTAAAAACTGAAAATGATCATAAAAATATTACGTTCTTTCAAGCTTTTTTCACAGTTTCATTGAGCAAAAAGAAGGACCCATGTCACCAAGAGGGGGTGAAAGGCAAATTGATGAAGTCACAACAGCTCCAGTCAGTTTCCGTGTCACTGTTACGACTAGCCGTGAACTGGCTGAGTCCAGTCGTATAAAGGGCACAGTTCAGGAGGGACATCTGAAGTGCCAGAGTGACCGTCTTCTGTGTGAACCTCGGAAGGCAAAGAGGATGCCAAGAGAGAGAGTTAGGATGTCTTTGGTCATTCTTCTCCAAGAAGCTTTATGTTCTTCACGCTATTTTCACGGTTGTGAAATAGAATGTACAGTTTTTTATTTTTTTATGCAGCACTGAGAAGCAATTGTACTGCTACTAGAAATAACACGGGAGCGTGGTTTAGGGTGAAAAATAGAGAAAGGCCATTTTTAATGTTGGGAAGTTTTGTTGTCTATCTTAATCTGTTTGGACTGCTCTAAGTGGCAAAGTGTCACAAACTGGCTTACAAATGATACTCAGTATTTCTCACTTTTCTGGAAGCCACGGAGGACACGGTCAAGCCACGGACAGATTTATTATCTGATGAGGCCCATTCCTAACAGACAACACCATCTTGCAGCATCTTCACTTGGGGAAAAGGCAAATCAGCTCCCTTGGGGCCTGTTAGATAATGACACTCATCCCCTTCATGAGGGCTCTGCCCTTGTGCCTTAATATCTCCCAAAAGGCCCATCTTCTAGTACCACCACCTTGAGGGTGAGGATTTCAACATTTGAAATTTGAGGGGGCACAATTATAAATTCCATAGCCCCAGACATAAGGGCAAAGTTCTACACATGCAATAATTAATAAAGTTATCCTTCTAGTGAATTAACTATGGCCACTGTAATAATACAGTTACCAGGATTTAATAAGTGGATGGTATGTGACTCAAGACCCCAAGAGTGAAGACCTTCCTCCCTGAAATCCAGTGGCAACAAGACCTAACCAGATCTGCAAGTTCTGTTAGGTTATGTTCAGAAGCACATTTAGCATTTGAAAAATTTCCCCCTAACACCAGCTTTTTAAAGGGTAAAAATATAATTTTAGAGTAGAATTATTCCGGAAAAATGCCTTTTAAATTCTTTAAAGAAGACCTCCAGTGTTCATGAGCAGAACTCTGTAACTCATGACAGCTTATTTCTCACTCAGGCAATGCTTCTGTTAGACAGATTTCCTGGGAGGCTCATCTTGAGCCAATGACCCAGAAACCGGGACTCTTTTCAACACATTTCCACCATCTTGAAATCCTTTATTTCTAGCCATATAGTTTGGGAAAAAATAACGTGGAAGATTGTGCAGGATGTTTTACATCAAGGCATGCACGTCAGAGAAACGAACACTCCCTCTTCTCATATTCCAGGGGCCAGAGGGAAAGGGGCTGGGAAGTGTGTCATTATGTACACCTACGGGAAATAAAATTCTTATGTAACAGCGAGAAGTAGTTGACTTCGGCTGTCAACGGGTATTACTTGATTGTCAAGAGGATATTACTACAGAGGTGAGATTAGACTCTTCCCAGGACTTAAGATGAGAATGAGATGACTTTGTTTTTAAGATACAAGAAGGTGGTACTGCTGAAATGCCTGGAGTAACAGAAGATGAGGCAGATTATTAGGATTCTAAAATAGTCCCGGGAGAAGTGGCAGGTCAAGTAGATTCCAAGAGAGACTTTTCCATTTCTCCATTCATCAGAAGTTGTCCCACATGGATGTCTGAGCAGCCTTACCCATGTCTTCCAACACTTCCTTAGGACAAATGACAATGTTTTAATTTGTAGGATTATCCATCTTTAAAACAGAGGTCTTGACAATATCCACGTAGTTAAATTTGAGCTGTAGTATTATTTTGTCAAAAAAAAAAAAAACAACTCCATTTTTACCACCCCATATTAGCATGTTACCTCTTTCCTATCTACATACACAAACACATGTATCCCACCCACGCGCGTGCACACACACACACACACACACACACAGGTTTCACACAAGGCTACATTTCTCAGAGAGAGAGAGAAATCTGTGCATGTGTATCTGATGTCTGACATCTCATTCTTTTTTCCTAAGGACACTCAACCTATCTAATTAGTGCACCTTTTTTATGACCTCATGTAACCTTAATTAACTAATTAAAAACTCTATTTCCAAATACAGTCACTTTGGAGTTTAGGGACTCAACATGCCACACCTCGATCCATAACCACAGGCCTCATAATTTCCTTATCCTCTTCTGTCTTTTCAGCGTCTTGCACTTGAGCCTGGCGCCTGAGAAGCACCACACAGGCACAGCCCTTGAAAATGTCGTCAACAATTTTCAGTATGAAATATAGTTCCATAGAAACTGGGAGAGTGATTCGAGAAATTAAAATTTTAACAATGATCTTTAAGGTGTTGACCGTGTACTAACTAACTTGTTTCTTTTTCATGATTGTAGAAGTCATAGACCATTTACTGAAGTTGACCTTATATCTTGGAGGTGGCTGACAAATGCAGTGATATTAAATTAGACAGTGAAACTCAATTTCATAACTGATTGTTGTTCAGGTTGTATAATTTGCCAGTTTTCTGGACCCTGGCCTGGCCACATAATTATCATTGTCTGTATTTTCTAGGTTTGCAATTCCCATGCTGCCTCAAACTATAAATTTAATGACAGATAGCTTGATAAAAACAGTTGTAAAAACATGAGTAGAGAAGAAAAACATCTTCTGCCAAAAAAGACGTGACATCAGTGGAATGTAAAAGGAAATTAACTGTGTTAGACTTTTTCTTAAAATGTACACATATGTAACTAGGCAAGCCAAACATACACACACAATATGTGGACCCACACATGCACACAAGAAAAATGAAAAGAGAAAATGAAATGGGCTTATATTTATGTATCAAAAGTATGGTGTGGGCAAACACTTTTTATATCTGGGGTTTACATTTTAGGGATAAATCCCCAGGTTCTCCAGTAAAGCATTTGTTTTCCACATACACACACTTTATTCTGTCCTATGGAGCATCTGTTACACCAAATTCGAAATCAAAGGAAAGTTACTTTTTAAAAAAATTTAGTTGCCACATAATAATCAAACATATTTATGGAGTACAATGGTATTTTGAAATATGTATAAAATACATTGTGATCAAATTAGAGTATTCAGCTTACTCTTCGCCTCAAACATTTATTATTTCTTTGCATTGGAAACATTCAGAATCTTCTCTTCCAGCTTTTTTGAACAGGGTCACTATATTCACCCTGCAATGCTATAGAACACCACAGCTCATCCTTCCATACAGCGGTAACTTTGTATCCCTTACCTTGTCTCTATCTTCCCAACCCCCTGCCCTTCCCAGACCTGAGGAATCAGAATTCTACTCTCTACTTCTTTGCACTCATTTTCCCTTGGGCCCCATGTATGAGTGATCACATGTGGTATTTACCTTTCTGTCCCTGAGTTATTTCAGTTAACATAAGGTCCTCCAGGTTCATCCCATGTCGAAAGGTAACTCGGTTTTTACAAATGTAGATAAAATGAAATAATTGAAATAATTGTTTCCAGAAATTTGATACTATGAATATGATAATCTACCAAAAAGAAAATCATTTAGAGATAATTAAAAGGCTTAAATCTTATTATCCTTAAAAATAAGAAAACCTATAAAACATTAAATAAAATATGAATTATACTTGGTTTTGGCAACTGGATTACATCACTTTCTTGCCGCATTTTCTATTTCACGTGATCTGAGGAGCTTTGAGCCAGCTTTGAAATAATGATCACATCTATTATAGACCATGAGCTAAGATTGTGGACCTAACACATAAACTAAATTACATAAGGTAAAACATAAACACTCTAGGTCTTAATTTTAACAAAAAGTAAAATAAGCAGTTTTAACTAAATAAACAGTATTAGTATCTTGCTATTAGAAGTGCAGAGATATGTAAGCTTTCAAAGGTATTAAACAAAGAAGCACCTTTTTTCTGCTTTTGAAGCCCCCTAGACCATGTCTATGTTTAGTCAACTAGATCTAAGCTAGAAAAGTTGCCTTTGATGGGGCTTATGTTTATTGTGATCAGCTCTGAAAGAAGAAAATATTCTTAGTATTATTATTGCTGTTAAATCTCCTCTATGTTTTGGATATAATAACTACTCTGTATGTGTTTGCCAGTTAAACTGAATTATATTTTAAATATATTTTCTTCACTCGTACAATTATTACGGACTCCATTCAGATGACCTTGTAGGTTGATATAGTTGTAGTTTGAAGTTAGCACAAGAATATTAGTACTAGCTCCGTGGTCTACGGAGAAACTCTAATTAGCCTTTAAACATCGGCATAAACTTAGTGTTTGCTTTTTAAATGAAGAAATCAGCTTTTCTATAAGAACACTCTGGGATGGTGATGGCTATTAATAATTGAGATTCTCAAAACTGGATTTCTTGCCCTTGAACTCATGAGTTAGAGCAACAGGGAGCAACAGCCCAGGCAGTACTTTCCGGTAAGATTTCCAAATGATTATTTATACAAGAATTTTATGACTGAATGCTGCAAATGAAGGATGTGAAAAAGACTGAATGCTGCAAATGAATGCTGCAAACAAAAAATGTTTGAAGTGATGAGTATGCTGAATACTCCAATACCCCGTAGGCCCACCGCTGAACAATTGAGATGATGAGCTATAATCCAAGGTTCTTCTGCTTTTTTGCTTTGTGAACTGTCCAGATTCCCACATGAACAGTTTGTCACTTCAACTGCTTGGTTCCACATTCCCATAGAGTAGGTGGCTTATAAAACATAGAGTTTTGTTTCCAGCTCTGGAGGCTGGAGGTGTGAGGTTAGGGTGCCGATACGCTCAGTCCCAGAGTGGGTTCTCTTCTGAGCTGGAGCCTACTGACTTCTCTCTGCATCCCCACGTGTCACAAAGAAAATGACAGAGCCCACTGGAGTCCCTCTTCTAAGTACACCAGTCCCTTTCATGAGAGCCCCATGCTCAGAACTAATTACTTCCCAAAGTATGCCCTCTTGATACCATTACATTGGGGGGCAGAATTTCAACATTTGAATTTTGAGGACGCACAAATACTCAGTTCCTTGCAACCAACTGTCAACAATTCCTTTTTCTGGAACATTGCTTTGACTAGCTCAGTTATTGAGAAATCCTCTTCAGTTAGTGTAACTACTTAAACTATGTTTATTTATTTATATATATATATAACATATATATTTATATATTTTAAATATATATAATATATACATTTTAATTGGGGATTCATTGAGGGTACAAAGGACCAGGTTACATTGATTGCCTGTTTCAGATAAAGACCCTCCCATAATAGTGTTCTGCCCCCCAAAAGGTGTACCACCCCCCATGACCCTCCACTGCCTCCCTTCTTCCCTTTTTCTGCTCTCCCCATCCCAAATAACTTTATAATCTTACATTGAATAATACTTTTATATTTGATATCTTAGTTCTTAAGATATGCTTAAAATCCTGAAACTTATCTATGTGTCCTGTCTTTCAAAGTATCTCAAATCAGTTATTTAAATATAAACATCATCCTACATGATGGACCCTATAAACAATAGAGATCAATGGTTCCTTTTCTCTCTCAAACTTATAAAGTAAATACCCCTTTTAGAATTTTGTGTAAAGGGGCTGTTCCTGGTAGTGTAGGAGAACTCCACCCAGAGTCTGTGGCCTTACTTGGAAAGAACGGTGGATTCTGGAACCTACCAGGAGAGAAAAGGATCATTTATTTGCCTGCATAAACATGCATTCATTTAGTGTGTTTTTGCACAGACTACCTCCAAAGAGGAGATCAAACACAAGAGATTGCATGTTTTACAAAAACCACACACATCTAAACCCATTTTTACTAGCAGGGGGTTAAATTTACTTTGCCTTAATGTGTAATGCATTATCTGATTCATGTCAGTGGCTGATCCAGGCAGTCTCCATATCAGATTTATGGGAACAGAGAGGAAATACTTAGAATGAATCAATTTAAATGCGATGTTGAAGAAAAAGCAACCTTTGTGTGAAATCCAGATTTTATGAATGTGCTTTGTTTCATCCGAGCAGAAATACCAGTGATACGTGTAACATCGGCAGAAGGAGTCACACAGAACATTAAAAGCTTTTAACAGGAAGAGCGTTGGACATAATTTAATGCTGATAAACAGCACTGCAGGCAAGGTTTTGGCAATTTGTGATAAACCACAAAATTTTAAAAGGCTCATAGAAATCCTTCTAAATGTGCATTGCACTGGAGCCGTGGTGAGTTCATGGGGGTTCCCAGCAGAGTATTTTCAGAGCCCGACATTTTGGCATGGTTAACAAGAAAGTCATTTCAGTAAACAGCAGGAAATCTGCACACTTGAACAATGTTCCAATTCTGGATGGGAGCAAATCAAGACAGGTAGTGACAGCTCAGTCAACAAAGTTATGATTCCTGAACATGGCAAACTGTCACAGATAGTAATTCCCTTTAAAAACAAAAAAATGGGGAGAATTTTAGCAAGAAAGAAAGAGAGAAAGAGATAAAGAAGGAAAGAAAAAAAGAAAGGGAGAAAGAGAGAAAGAAAGGAGATTCTTAAATGCTACATACATTGATTAATTTTTCTCACCAACCTTGTTCTCTGGTACACCATCTTTTACTGGTCACCCTGAACAGATGTGAGACACATTTAGATTTCATTACACTTTATGTTGAAAATAACTTTAAATAATTCAGGTCCCTAGGAAAATTAAGAATATTGGTAAATAACTTGACAGGTGTTCATGTGATGATGGAAACTTTTGAGTTTTTGTATAAGGAAGTTCCATCCAAAACTGACTGTAATGTCCGAACTAGTGGTGACTGGGTAAGAAGTCAAGAATGGTCCTTTTGAAGTCTGATGAAAAAGCATAACTGTCTATATGTACTTTAGTTCTAGCTGGGACCTGTCGACACAAAACAGGTAAATTACAAATAATTACTAAGCAAACATCTGTAGTAAACCCTGAAACAAGCCAGACAGATAAGACTAAGATTTGGAATTTGGGGGCTTTTACTTTAAGTAATTTTTTCTTTAACTTCTTTCTCCTGAAAAAGATAAGATAAAATTAATGCACTGGTGGGCTCCTGTAGTCCCAGCTACCTGGGAGGCTGAGGCAAAAGAATTATTTGAACCCAAGAGTTTGAGGTTGCTGTGAGCTATGATGCCACAGCACTCTACCAAGGGTGACATACTGAGATTCTGTCTCAGAAAAAAGAAAAAAAAATTATTTGCACTAGGACTTTAGTCAATTTGATCCTATATCTTTCTTTATAGCTGTAGATGGAAAATATTTAATTTATTGGACTTCTAGGAAGGCTGGGGAAGACAGGTAACCAGTTGGCCCTGATACCTAAAAGGGAGAAGGGAGCAAATAAAAAAATTCGAATGACCATGCTTTCCAGGGATGACATAGAACAATGAGGACATCATTGTCAGTACACCTCTGTGAAGACATCGGAACGTGACTGCAAACCTAGGAAACTGGTAAAAGGGTCCAAAAAAGAGGAAGCCCAGTTAGCAGAGGGAGGTTGGGATGAACTGAATTGCCCAGTTGGGCTTTTCATCAGTATTTTGCTATTTTGCTCCTGTCTCCCTTGAATCTTGAGTAAATCCCACTTTACTCTTAAATGCTTTTGTGTGAGTATATTCTTCTTGCTGAATGTAAATAAGTGCTTAGTCTGCTTTCTATGTTGGTACCAAGTGAGAAAGGAGGATATGTATAATGTCACTCATATCTTCAGGCATCACCCAATGCTTTTAATTTAAGATGCAGTAACAAGCTCCATCTGATTAAAGCTCCCTTTCTACCTGGAGCCTTGTGTGCACCTTCACTTTTGCCATCAAGTTGTTGCTCTACCGATGCACAAATATATCCAGTGTATACAATTTTATGCACAGTATTTTTCACTATAGGCACAATTTTCTCCTCTGGGACCGCCCCACTCCAGATTGTTTGTTTCAGGGAGAAAGTTGGTCATAGGTAGTGTTGTGTGAGCAAGTCTCAAAATATGTCTTATAAAATCACTGGCTACCAGCCAGTAAAACTTTAGCATTGAGTGATAACCAATTTCACGAGAAGATACAGTGCTTCCTTGAAACAGAAGAGATACTTATTATGGCTTCTGAACGGAGAATCTGCTTCACCAGCTCAGACAGGATTTCCTGTAGTCTGAATTGAAAGGTAGAATTGACCATCAACCACGTACGGAAAGCCCCATGTCACAATACTTGCTACCAGACACCAACACCATTTGCAAAGAGTGCAGTGGTTGTAACATAGCACCATTAAAGTCCTGCGGAAGAGGCAGGAAAGCAATGGAGGTTTATGTAGTGTCCAAGGGTTAGTAACGTCATGTTTGACAAGTGGCAACAAATGATTCTTTCTCCAGGGGAATCTGTAGAGAATCTAATTTGAGACAGGAAGAGGAGGCAATAATGCACTCAGGGTGTAGGATCAAACTGTTGCGGTTAGAAGTTGATTCAAAGCTGGAGAATTAGAATGATTGGGATACGACTCATCTACCAGACGTCACATTCTGTCCTGCCAGAGTAACTGAAGTGTCTTCCAAGAATTCACCTGAAGCTTCAGTTGAAAACTTTGGGCATTAACCCATGTGGGGAGCAGGTAAGGAGGTAGGTACAAGCACAAGAATAATTACTGAAAGCGGAATGTTTCTATCAGGCCGTAGAGTGATTACAGGAAGATTACAAAGAAACTAACTATTGTCTGGAACTCAGGGAGAGGTGGGGAAGTGTGAAACTACTTGTTTCTTTGTTTCTATTGATTGCTTTGGCGATAGTGCGTTGTGACTTGAGTTCCTATGTGTGAACACAACTATGCTTTGCTCCCTCCAAAACTAAAGTCTGGATATGAGGGAAACTGAGAGTAACTAACCACTGTACCCCCCAAATAGATCATCTCTGAGGACAATCCTCTCCCTTGAAGGAGAAAGAGCCCCTGGAGAAAGGATAAGGTGAGCAGGTGATGCTCTTGGATCATATGGAGTACAGAAAAGAGCTCTGACAATGAGGGTGAAGAGAGATTAGTAGAAGATTCTGCCTCTAAACTTAGTTCCTCACAACCCAGATAAGTCAACAGATGACTGAATCAACAAATGTGGTATATGATTGCAACAGAATATCATCTAGCCTTAAAAATGAGTGGAGTGAACTTCAGGTTACAAAATGAAGGCATGGAGGCATGCTGGTTTTTCTTTCGTGCTCCAACAGAAAAACAACAAATATGCCTAGATTATCACCAGCAATATCCCAGAACTCAAAAAGAAGGATGAGACAATTCTGAGGGCTACAGAGAAGTGGACAGACTCTGAGCAGACGGCAAGGCAATTGGCCTTCCATATCTGCAATGCCTCTTCACACTTTCTGCCCAGCAATGAACATATAGATACTTTCCTCATGACTCCTGGTTTCTACATGGAAAAAAATGAGATCAGGGTGTAGAACCCATTGTTCCACCATCTTGGGTTCCCTACAAGGAGACCTGTCTGTGCCTAAACCCACAGAAAGGATCATGACTGGCTGAAGAGAGAAATACCCCCGAGGATAATCAGACACAAGGTGAATGGGGGGAACCACTATCCACAACCCTAAAACTCTGCTCCATAACTCAGCCAAAGGAGAGGCCACACATTGGAGTGGCTGGTCAGCACCGTGACATTATAGGGCATTTGTCCACAGGTCCCCTGGATGGAAACACCTAGTCAGCTCTCCCATCTTACCAAGATATCCCTTTTGGGATGTATCTACTTCAGGATGAGCAGCACTTTGATATTTGACTAGAATCAAGAAAGCTCAGGCTTTATGCACCATCTACCGCTACAAAGGAAACAGTGACCTAGCAAACAAACTAAACCAAACAAAGAAAATCAACAGATAAATTACAAAGAATTACTAAGAAAACATCTTTAGTAAAAACTGAAACAAGCCAGACAGATAAGACTAGGAGAAATAATTAATTCTTCAATGCAAAGACATAGAAGCGTATCTAAGGAAGCAATAGCAAACAGGGAACTATGGCCTCTTCCAACGGACAAAGCAGTGAGCCAGTGACTATACCTAACCAGATGGTGACAGGCAAACACTGGGACCAAGAATTCAAACTAGAAACATTGCCGTGATCTCCAAGACAACACAGAAAAACAATTCAGAAATTTATCAGTAAAATTTAGCTAAGGGATTGAAATAATAAGGGAAAATAACCAAATACGAATTTTTGAAATGAGAAATCTGCTGAACTAAAAAATTAATCAGATCCACTTCATAGAGAATGGATCAAGCAGAGGAAAGAATCAGTGAGGCCAAAGACAGGTTATTTAATAATATACCATCAAATGGGATGGGGGGTGGTATAAATGTATGAAAAAGAACAAAGATCATCTACAAGCTACAGAAAAGTACCATAAAAAGCCAAATCTAAAAATAATTGGTCAACAAAAGAAAGTTGATCAAAAGGAAGATGTAGAAAATTTTTCAAAAAATTAACAGCAGAAAATGTTCTAAAACTTGAGAAAGAGATAAATATCTAGAGATAGGAAAGTCAAAAAACACCAAATAGATTCAACTCATATATGACTACCTCAGGGCCTATAATAATCAGATTCCCAAAGGTACAGAGCATAGAGAAGATTCTAAAAGCAGCAAGAGAAAATAAGGACATAACATATGAAGAAGCTCCAATTTATCTGGCAATGGACTTGTCAACAGAAACCATCTAGGCCAGGAGGGAGTGGGACAACATTTTAGAAGGGCTGAAAGATAAAAGAAAATAGAAAACAAACAAACAAACAATAAAAAAAACAACCCTGTCATCTAAGAATATTGTTCTCAGCTAAGCTATCCTTCAAATATGAAGGAGGAAACAAACAAACAAATATGAAGGAGAGATAAAGTCTAACCCAGACAAAATAAATGCTAAGAGAATTCACCACCACCAGACCCATCGTATAAGAAATTTGACAGGGAGTTTTTGAATAAGAAAGAAAAAATATTAATATGTCAAAAGAAAATATTTGAAGGTGTAAACCCACTGGTAAAATTAGGGATATGAACAAATCTGAATACTCTTAATACCAGAATTGTGATGTGAAATCCATTCATAACTCTATTATAAAGCCCAAACAAACAAAAAAACCCTATAGCAGCTTGTTAAGTGGTAGACAATATAAAATTCTGTAAACTGAGACAACATAAAATCAAAATATGGGAAGAATGAAGTGAAGGTGTAGACAAAAAGTAAAAGAAAAACTATGAATCACTGATGAAAGAAATTGAAGAGGGTGCACAAAAAATGGAAAGATATTCCATGCTCATGGGTGGAAGAATTAATATTGTGAAAGGATAGCATCCCCCAAAGCAATGAACAGTTCCAAGGCCTTCTTTGTTAGAATACCAAAGAAATACATTTTTCACCAAAATGAAGACAATCCTAAAATACCCTGAATAGCAAAAGCAATCCCGAACAAAAGCAACAAAGCTAGAGGCATCTCACTACCATACTTCAAAATATATTACAAAGATACATTAATCAAATCCCCGTGGTAGTGGCTTAAAGTATGACACATAGACCAATGGAACAGAATAGAGAACATGGAAATAAATCCATGAACTTACAGTAAACTCACTTTTGAGAAAGGCGTCAAGAACATACAATGGGAAAGGGCAGTCCCTTCCATAAAGGGGTTCCGGGAAAACTGGATAACCACATACAGAAGAACAAAACTAAACCCTTATTTCTCACCAGATACAAAAGCAAATAAAAAGGGATTAAAGCCTCAAATCTAAGACCTACAATTATGAAAGTACTAAAGAAAACATTATGTGATATGCTCTGGACATTAGCATGGGAAAAATATTTTAGGTATGACCTCAAAAGCACAGGAAACCACAGCAAAAATGGACAACCAGGATTACATCAGGCTAAAATCTTCTGCACAGCAAAGGAAATTGACACAATAACAGGACAACCCACAGGGTAGAAAATATTTGCAAACTACCCATCTGACAAGGGATTGTTCAGCAGAATATAGAAGGAGTTCAAATAACTCAATAGTAAAAGAAAATAATCTGATCATAAAATGGAAAATAGATCTAAACTAACCTTTCTCAAAAGAAAATATACAAACGGGCACCAGGTTATGAAAAATGTCTCAGCATCGCTATTCATCAGAGAAACACAAATCAAAACCACAATGAGGTACCATTTTATCATAGTTAAAATAGCTGATCTTGAAAAAATAGAAAATAAGAAATGCTGGTGAAGGTGCAGAGAAGGAATTCTAATGCACTGTCTGTGGGAATATAAATTAGCACAGCCACTATGGGAATCTCCATGAAGTTTCCTCTAAAAACTAGAACTTGAACTGCTGTATGATTCAGCAATTCCACTCCTGCATTCATACCTCAAAGAAAGGATATTAATATATTGAAGAGATATCTGCACCATCATGTTTATTGAAGCGTTATTTGCAGTAGCCAAAACATGGAATCAACCTATGAGCTCCCTAATAGGTGAATATAGAAAACGTGGTATATCTACACAATGAAACATTAGCCTTAAAAATGAACAAAATTGGCTTGGCGCCTGTGGCTCAACGGGTTAAGGCGCCAGCCACATACACCTGAGCTGGCAGGTTCGAATCCAGCCTGGGCCCGCCAAACAACAATGACGGCTGCAACCAAAAAATGGCCGGGCGTTGTGGCGGGCGCCTGTAGTCCCAGCTACTTGGGAGGTGGAGGCAGGAGACTCACTTGAGCCCAGGAATTGGAGGTTGCTGTGAGCTGTGATG